>OY992532.1:182152451-182363451 GCA_963921185.1 Dasysyrphus tricinctus
ACATAAAACGTTTTCACCAATTTTCATGATGGTATGATTTTTTTTCGAAAGACTTTTTGTACTATTCTACCTGTACTATTGAGGGACATAAACGAACAGACAAACTGGCCAGCAGGAAAGTATCAGCCTTTCATAACCCACTTGCGGAAAGAGTTAGCATTCCCCTTGAAGTTGTGCAGGGCAATATATTCCCAATTTTTCTTACGCAATCCAATAGTAGATGGAATAGCCAAACCGACTGCAGAATATTTAGGAAGATTTAGACGGCCTATAATAAATCCCGAAAAACTGATTTGCCATCGCAACTTGTACTGGACACCGGATTGAAAAATATTCAATTCATAAACTCTTGTCTCTTTTGGTCTAGTCTAGATATTCAATTTATAAGCTCTTTTTGGCTTGTGATTTGTGATTTGTGAAATGAAAATCGTTCAATAAATTGACGTGATGGTATAATACGAATGAGGCAAGTTGCATAAGGCAGATTACAATAAGCTCGGGGAATTAGCTTGTGGCATCTAGCATGTTGCATATTGCATGTGGAATATGGCATACGCCATGAAGCCTATGGTATGACATGAGTATAACTTAATGATAAATAGTTATTTGAATTTGCTACTTTCATTCGTTACTTTTATTTAGTTACTTAAATTCGTTATGTATGTTAATTCGTTACTTTTATTGGATAGTTCAAAGGAATGAAATCACACCAAAAAATAAATGTTAAAAAGAGAGCCAAGCTCTCTAATACAAACAAATCTGTTCGACAAATCAGACATTAAAAGTAACGAGATGTAAAAGAACACCAAGTTCTAAGTTTATGAAGGTTTGAATCTAATATTTTCAAAATAGCTTCAAGTTATGAAAGAAAGAAGAACGGGCGTTTCATCGCATATGTTGTAACACTTTCTGATCTATATCAGTGGAAAGGTTTCAATAAGTGCTATTATTTTTTGTATGGGCATAAGTCTGTATCTCGTGCAGGGAAAGTGTTATAGCCCAATAGCTGTTGCACTGCGTTTTTATGGCCATACAAAAAAAAACACATATTGAGACATTTCCAATGATATACATTAGAAAGTGCTACTACACAATTTGTACTGGGAATGAGTTATAGTTCAGTGAAACAGTTTTTGGGATATAACACATTTCCTGAACGCAATACATACTTATGCCTATTTAACAAAAAATAATACTCAACGAGAACTTTCTAATGATATTGGTCCCAAGGTGTTACAACACTTGGGACGTAACCTGTGCAGGGAAAGAGTTATAGTGCAGTGCAACACTTACTATTGACGACTGGAGGCAGTACTCTACCGGGCAAAAAATGCAACAGAATAACTACATAAGATGTCAAAATTTGTTGTAAATCGTATGTGATTTGTGAAGTGTTTTTCCGAAATTATTTATTAAAAGAAGAAAAACTATTCTAATAAATATAAAAACTATATTTTTACTTAAATAATAAAGTAAAACTTCTTCATAATGTAGTTATCCAGTTGTTTTATTCGCCACCAGGTATCGCATTTTGACTTTTCTAGTCGTCAATGGGCTTTTACACTTTCCCTGCACGAGATACAGACCTATGTCAATATGACAAAAAAAAAGCACTCATTGCTAATGATATAGGTTAGAAAGTGTTACAACTATGGCACGCAACTCATACAATTATGACCATTTTCCTTTGATATTTCATGATTAGGTCCTGACTAAAATAATTGGACAGGTTTATTTGGCAGGTTTTATTTGTATTGTTCAATTGTACACAATTTAAAATGTTTGGTAACTTGACCTGCGACCCTAGCAAATTTTAGTCAGTTTTCATTAAATTACTTTCTCTCATAACTGCGTGGTGTTTCGACAGAACATTATTTAAAGGGTATAGTGGAAAATTATTAGGAGAAATTATAAGAAACCTGATGCAATTTTAGATTGAACTTAACTTAAATTTTGTATTTATTCATTTCAGCGATGGTGCATATTCAGATTGCGTCCAATGTTGGAGCGTTTGCAAGCTAGCTGGAGGATGGAGATTATCTCCATTTTATTTTGCCTTCGGAACTGCATTAATCATGTGGCCAAATAATTTATGGCTGAGCCAAGTGGCAGGAATATTTTTAATGTTTTTGGCATCTTTAAGACTCTGCACACTGTTTCGCCTTAGTAATAATATTAAAGATGAGGGTCTCTTGCCACACTGTGAGTTTGAAAAGTAAGTATTTTTAAATATTTGAAACAAACAAAACATATTATCACACTAAAATATATTATACAAAATGAAACTGGTGGAATATTCTTTTGATTTTTTAGTACTCCAGTTGCATAATGCATTTATATTTATACGTGTTGATGTTCTCTAAAAATTATGTAAAATGAATATGTATAACTTATTTTTTTGTTTTGTTTTTTATCATAGGGTTGATGGCTTCGCGGATGTTGCAGATGATATAATGCAAGAAGCATGTCAAAGTCTTGAAGATGAAGAGCCCATTGATGATGTTTGCTAACTGTAACATTTATTTAAACAAAAAAAGAAATGTTTTTGTACAAAATTATCGACTATCACATATTTTTATACCAATTTAAAAGACAATAAAACACAAAAAAGTTTAATAAAACGTTAAAAATAAATAATAATTAATTTGAATAAATAGATGAAACTATAATGAAACTAAAGGATATTAACACGTATCTTTGGTCTGAATGGAAACTGATCAATTCAACGAATCTCATTTTCAGCAGAACAAAGAAAATATTAAAAACAACTTAGCATTTTGAAATATCAAAACAATCAAAAAGAGCTTTCTAAATATTGAACTTAGAATTAAAATAACTTATTTACATTACTTATGTATGTATGTATAGCACGATATGAAAGACAACAGGATCGAACTTATCTAGAACTCTGAAAACAACGATATTTCAAGGGAGTAAGTATAAATATTTGAAAGCTGTGACGATGATGGAGATAAGTACGAATGTGACATGAAATTAAAATTGATTTGTTTTAAAACTGCGCAATGTACTAAATGTATATATGTATGTACTATGCATAGGCTTTGGTTATTTTAATTGTTTTAAAAGAAGACTTGAAATGAGAGTAGTTCTGGTATTATCTTAAAACAGTGTCTCTATCTCTACGTTACAGAGGCTATATTCTTTTAAACTGTGTGATTTATTTAGATTTGCACACATTAACCCACCGGTTGATAAATTCAATAAAATAAAAGCGATGCTAACTAATGCCAGGTGCATCAAACAAAAAAGTATGAATTATGAAAAAAGTACGTATACGCCCCGTGTACCATAATCCATAAAGTATACTTATTTACTTAACTGGCGACCCGATCAATGAGGACTCATAGTCTAAGAGCTGAGAGCAAATTTTATGGGTGAAGGTATAACCAAAATTCACGAACGTTTATGTTGAGGTTATTGAGCCTTGATTTCAAATCCAGTCGTCTGGCATGATTCTTTTGTCGCCAGGGCTGCAGAAAAGGGGGGTTGAAAACGGTGATTTTACGAATATTTGGGTAGGGGGTATAACCACTTTTATATAAGCTTAAAGTATGGAGAGCTACGCTTTGGTTATGAATTTTGGGGTCCCAGACGTTTTAAGTGTAGCCACAGCCAGACGGCCCGCGCTCAAAAAGGGGCGAAAATTAGTTTTTGATGCCGTGGGTAAAACCAAAAATATAATATATGTCAAAAAAATTTCCATGAAAAATTTCCTCATCACAAAAATATCCATGACATTTTAAGTGTCGCCAAAACCAGCCAGACGGCCCATGCTCAAAAATACAAATTTTGTCAATGTTTTTCCCTATAAGGATAATTAAGAAAGTCGTTTTCTATTCAGCTTGGCTAACGAAATCAACACATTGCAACTAATAAACTGATTTAGATTTTATTTGAAGTAAAAGATATTGATGGCATATGACATTTTTGGTTATACCCACGGGATCAAAAACTAATTTTCACCCTTTTTTGAGCTAGGGCCGCACAGTGGACCGTTTCATACATGCTAGACGTCAAAAAGTCAACTCCGAATTTTCGTTGTTGGTTCAATTCTAAAATGTAACGATAACCCACTGACCACAAAAGTACAATTAAATAAGATTTAACTTGAATAAGTTGGAAGTTATCGTACAACAAAGACAACCTCCAATTTTCTGTAATAGGTAACTACCTAGAAGTGAATTTTTAGCTTCATAACACTGTACATATAATTTAAAATTATTCGTAAAATTAAAAGAAAAAGAATAGAGAAATCTTTAAGAACGTATGTAGTTTATTAATAAATTGTTTGAAAACCCATAGCATATTCTATATATATGAAAAAATACATAGAAGAATGACGTTTTTTAGTGTACTCAAAGTGTTTTTAAAAGTTATTTTGGATAATCTAAATAGGAGTATATCATTATGTCACGATGAAATATGTGTTTTTGTAAAGCTTGTCATGTCTTTTTAAAGGAAATGCTTTCCTTTCATTTCGCACGAATTTGCATGGTATATTTTTTGCACTAAAATCATTTTCTTAACTATTTTTACGTATACTGGCATACATTGGTTATTGTTAAGCTAATTAACATAAACTGTATATTTTTAAAATGGTGTGATCTGTTTCTTTCCGACAATGTTCCATTTGTGTTAATAGGATCGATATTTATTAGGTTACCGGAGGTCCAAGCTACAAAAACTAGAATTTTTGATAAATTTCTAGATTTTGGTTGCTCCTTACGGGGTGATAAATAATGACGAGACATATCGTTGGAAAGGTTTTTTTTATGAACTACAATTAGTAACTATAAGAGCTCATTTCAAATCACAATGTGAAAAAAGTTACTCGCTAGTCAAGGCTTTTTTTGATACCAAAATGTACTGAAACATATAATTTGACTAGCGAATAACTTTTTTCACACTGTGATTTGAAATGTGCTCCTAGGACAATAATGTCGGAAAGAGACACATCGACATTAGAAAATATACAGTTTGTGTTTACCGAGATTTATGACAGTATTAAAAAAATAGTTGAGAAAATTATTTTTGCGCTTATCTCGAAAACGCATCTTTGGAAAAAAATCTGTATTTTCGTATTCAGCGACCCACTACGATGGCCTCAAATTATGTAAGCTAGTGTAATATGCACAAAAATGAATAGTTTTGAGAAACTGAAATGTTGGTGGGCTAGTAAAAGAACATTTTTTGATTTTTTTTTTAAATTTTAAAAACAATTTACAAAACCAACTATACCTATTTAAAAAGAAAATTGAAGAATATATTTTTGGCTTCTAGAAGAGCTATTGCACGACATTGTGAATTATGCCGTTGTTTTTTAATATATTTTTTTTATTTTAGGTATGTAAATGTTTTAGAAAATTACCCCTCCCACTTAAAGGGGGGAAATAGACTCCCTCTCCCGTACGATTTGTTCTTGTCTTCGTCCAATCTAAAAGGCTCTATCCTTTTGTCACATCTCATATTTAACATCCTGTATATAAATTTATAGGGAAATTAAAAAAACTGTCATTTAACTTTAATTTTCAAAAAATCTGCAAAATTTAGTTATTTATTCAGCAAAAAATATATGCTTTGAGTATGTTATGCTTAAATTAATAAAAACATTCGTTTGGAACAAAATTATAATTTTTGACGTCTAGCATGTATGAAATGGTCCACTGTGGGCCGTCTGTCTGGTTGTGGTGACACTTAAAACGTCTGGCATGCATATTTTTGTGATGAGGAGATTTTTCATGATTTTTTGATACATACACATATTTAATTTTTTTGTGTACACCCCTGACCGCAAAAATTTATTTTTTGACACTTTTTGTGGGCGTCTGGCTGGGTGTGGCGACACTTAAAACGTCTGGGACCCCAAAATTCATAACCATAGCGTAGTTCTCTATAGTTTAAGCTTATATAAAAGTGGTTATACCCCCTACACAAAAATCCATAAAATTATCGTTTTCAACCCCCCTTCCAGCCTGGCGACAAAAGAATCATGCCAGACGACTGGATTTGAAATCAAGGTTCAATAACCTCAACATAAACGTTCGTGAATTTTGGTTATACCTTCACCCTTAAAATTTGCTCTCAGCTCTTAGACTGAAATCAATAAAATAAAAGCGATGCTAACTACTGCCAGGTGCACCAAACAAAAAAGTATGAAAATATATGCACCAAATAAAAAAGTACGTATACGCCCCGTGTACCATAAAGTATATTTATAGACCGAGAGCCGGCAGCAAATTTTGGGAGTGGAGGTATAACCAAAGTTAATTAACATGTATGTGTAGATTAGGGTGTCCGTTATTTCCCAAAATCGTTTTTAAATAGCAGACACCTCCCAAATCAAAAGTTTATGCCCTAAAAAATTTGGGAACAAAAATTTTGTCCGAGGCCACTTACACGTGGCTCTAAGCCCGTACTTTTTGTATGGGATTTTCTCTCTTTTCACGTTTTATTTTTTTTCTCACAAATTACTGCAGCTATTCTAAATTTTTTTGTTGATTTTCGTTTTTTAGTCATCCCTTTAAAAGTCCTCATTCAAAAATTTATTAAAAAAAAAAAAAAATTGAATTTTTTGCCTCGATTATTACCATGGGAATTTTCCCATATAAAAGCATCATAAAAGTGACCGTCTTAATATTTAATTTTAAATTTTTGTTAATAAATTTTTTGAATGAGATCTTTTAAAGGGATGATTTAAGAACAAAAATCAGCAAAAAAATAATTAGAATAGCTGCAGTAATTCGAGAGAAAATAGTAAAACGTGAAGAGAGCGAAAATCCCATACAAATTTGTATGGGAAAAGTATATGCAGAGCCACGTGTAAATAGCCTCGGACAAAATTTTATTGGCCAATTTTTTTTTGTTTAGGGCATAAACTTTTGATATAGGGGGTGCCTGATATTTAAAAACGATTTTGGGAAATAACGGACACCCTAGTGTAGATATATACGTAATACTATACCAAATCCAACCGTCTGGCAGTTCTTTTTTCAGCCGGGGGTAGGGGTGGTGTTTGAAAACGCAAATTTTTTCAGTTTTTGTGTTGATTGTATAGCCACTTCAATTTATATATAAACGACGGAGAATTTTGTGCCCTTATTCCGAATGCATAGGTCCCAGACGATTTACTTTCAGTTTTCCCCTTGTCAGACGCCGCCCAAAGTGGGTGAAAAATCAACTTTTGGAGTTTAAGGTATAACCAAATGAATGATAAATCAAAAATCAGAAAAATTCTTCTGATTGCAAATATATTGATCCCAGACGTTTTGGCTTCAGCCTTTGTCCTGCCAGACGGCTCTCAAATATCCAAAAAATGCAAGAAAAATAACTTTTTTTTTCATTTATGGTATAACCAAATGATTTATACCTTTGGCACCTCACATGTATGAGGGAAATCGTTCGTGACCTTGAAAAACAAAATACTTTAAAAAATCGGGTTTTTCGGGTGGTATTATTTTATTTGCAAATTTCCCATAAATGAAGTGCCGAAAATCGCTATGACCTTGAAATTTAAAAAATTACTGAAAATAGCTGACCTTTTACAACCATGAAGAGGCCTTGTAAATTGCATACTTTTTTAATGACCCAAATGAGGTGCCAAAATGATCTTCAAAAATTCATAGAAAAAAATCTATGGCTGAATTACTGGAAATAGTTGACCTTTTATCACGATCTAGAAATCTTTCGGATGGTATACATTTTTTGTAAATTTCCCATAAATGAGGTGCCAAAAATCACGCATGACCTTGAGAAAGTTTAAGCCTTGATGACAAGTTATCTAGGGCTGACCAATTTCTGGGACCAGTTGACCTTTTCTGACCAATTACTGACCAATTAAATGGCATTTTTTTAGCAAATTGCCCTCATATGAGGTGCCAAAGGTCCAGAGGCGATTGATACACCAAAAAATCAGAAAAAATTCCTGATTATGAAAATATAGGTCCCAGACGTTTTGTTTTCAGCCATGACCCTGCCAGTCGTCACTTCAGTATCTTCAGAATGCACTTTTCTAATGAAAACCTCAAAAACGTTTTTCTTTTCTTATGCATATAATCATAAGCTGGTCACATTAAAATAATCTGCCGTTCTCCCTCGTTATGAGCATATAGGTCCCAGACGTTTTTATTTCAGCCTTGAACCTGCCAGACGACATTTCAATATACCCAAAATGCATTCCTCTAATGTATGCCTCAATAACTTTTTTCTTTTCATACATAACCATAAGCTGGTCTTACTAATATATTTTGCCATTCTCCCTCATTACGGGCATATAGGTCCCAGACGTTTTAGTTTCAGCTTCGAGCCTGTCAGACGACTTTTCAATATACTCAAAATGCATTTTATTATTATTATTATCTTAAAACAGTGTCTCTGTCTCTACGTCACAGAGGATATATTCTTGTAAACTGTGTGATTTATTTAGATTTGCTCACATTAACCCACCGATTAATGAAATCAATTAATTTAAAGCGATATGCTAACTAATGCAAGATGTACCAAACAAAAAAGTATGAAAATATATGCACCAAATAAAAAAGTACGTATACGCCCAGTTTACCATAAAGTATACTTATTTACTTATCAGGCGACCCGATCAACTCACTGTCTGCTACAAAATTCCGAGCACACTATCCACAGGTATCCAGCATGGAGTTTAATCGTTTAGCTGAAGGTTCGGTTTTTATAAAGTACAATAGATAACTGCTTATTTGATTTTGATCAATGATAAATTTTATGAAATATTTGCCACAATAGTTTTTAAAATTCCGTTTTCATACTTTTTGAAGGAATTTTGCAGACAGAAATGTGTATTTTTGTAAACTCTGTTTTCTAAAGATCCTTGCGTTAACCAGGGTTTTTAAAGCTATTGCTAGGTATTTTCATAACATCGTTGTTGAAAATTTGTGATATAGGGGCTGTTTTATTGTAAACAAATTGAAACTAGTGGTCATGTTTTTTATTAGAGAATAAATTAAACAAATTATGAAAACGTATAATAATAAGGGTATTCATGCAACAGGGTAAACGTAGTAAAGTTGTAAACTTCGTAAATATGTCAAATTTTCTATACAAACTGAGACAAAATTACGAAGTTTAAAACTTTACAACGTTTACGGTGGCCTTACGCCTTTGAATGAATACCCTTAATATATAATAGATAACATTTATTTAAACATAAATATTTGAAAAATATTTCTTATCTTTTTGATGATATTTGAACAATCTTATGTAGGTTTAGTTTGATATTAAGGGTTTTCATGCAACAGCGTAAGCTCATCGTAAACATCGTAAAGTTGTAAACTTCGTCAATCTGCCAAATTTTCCATACAAATTGTGACAGAATTACGAAGTTTAAAAGTTTACAACGTTTACGACAACTTTACGCTGTTGTATGAATACCCTTATTGTGTTTTCTTTTCCATTCCTATGGAATAGAGACAATTTGGAGTAGTAGAAGCTAAAACAATTTTAAAAAATATTCACTTAAACTAGAAAAAAAAATTATGAAAAACAAAACGGCAGCACTTACTTTACACCGCGACACCACAGGGCATACAGATGTCCTACATCGCAACCACAATGCAATCAACAATCAGCAAATTTTTTCTCGCTGGGCAAATTATGCATGTCATGTCGTTTCATTTCTCTCTCACTACTAATTCTATCTTTTGCAAAAATTAACGCATTTTAGACTCCAGATAATAGTAAACAGACTTTTTTAATATCAAATAACCTCGAGAAATAACGAAAACCAGAAAAAACTCACACGCACGTGAAAAATCAAATCTCATGGCCAAGCTTTGAACAGCGTTCATGTTGTGTTCAAAAGTTGGTTTTCTTCGACATGTCGTCGATAAGACATGGATTTTTTTGCCTCCATTGGTTTTTTTCTGGACATGTTCACAGGGACGTACTGACCCGCCCTCGTACATATAGAGGAAATGCCCAATTTTTGTTTATAAAAATCATTTGATTAATGAAATATTAAGGGTATTCATCCAACAGCATAAACTCATCGTAAACGTACTAAAGTTATAAACTTTGTAAATCTGTCAAATTTTCCATACAAATTGTGACAGAATAACGAAGTTTAAAAGTTTACAACGTTTACGTCGACTGTACGTTGTTATATGAATACCCTTATTTATAAAATTATAAACACCTACCAAACTAAAATACATATAATTAAGAAGTAACACTTGGGTCACAGCTTTTTTGTATTTTTATTTTGTACTAGCTGGCCCGCCCCGGCTTCGCACGGGTAGAGAAATCTTCGTAAAATAATAACCTTATGTAAGAAAATATCAATAAATATAGTGGTAGGTAACAGTTATTTATTTAAGATTTATAATTAGTTTTCTATAGTTATTTTAGTTATTATTAATTAACATTGTAATATCATTGTAAAGCTTTAATGTAATATTTTTTGTATTTATATTCTTCTCATTTCATTGACATTACCACATTTGAACCGCAACTCGTAAATGAATATACCCTTCTGAACGTAGTGTTTTTTATTCAGTCGAGTGTAAGGTAGTCGTTCACTTTCTATTTTCGTCATCTATAAAAAGAAATTTTTAAACACTCATAGACTTAAACTGCAGCTATTGAATATATGTCCTTTTTTTAAGGCCACTTTTATGACTAATCAATTTCGCTTAGGTATACTCAAATGCATTCAAATTAAGACAAAAAAAACTGTATTCAAAAACTTTCTTTGACACACCCTATTATGGCCTGCAAGTCGCAATAAATATGAGTGAAAAAATTACGCTCAGCAAATTTCAAATTACATGCTGCAAATTTCAAAGCTTTTGAACATTTACCCTTTGAACAGAATGAATGTAGCAACTTGTAGCAAGAGTTGAATTTTGTTTAACTTCTGCTACACCATCCATTCCTTGCTACATTTTCAGTTTCACATTGTGGCACTGGCACTACAGCTACACTATTCTGTTCGGCCAGTTAGATGTCATTCTATTCGAACGATGTTGTTTGCTATTTAATGTCATATACCAATGACTCGCGAGTCATAATAAGGATCTTAATATCAAAATTTATTTACTTGTGACTTATGTTTTGAAGTTTTGTATTAAAGTGATATCCATCTTCGCCTTGCTCAAATATAATTGAATACTGTAATGCGTCATATGAATTATAAGTTTCAGCAGCTCGTTGAATATTATTATTTCTGCGATGCAGAATTATGTCACGAGACTCAAATTCTTCCCCAACAATTACTATTGCAACTTCATCAAGTTGTTGGTGCATTGTATCGTCTCTCGTGTTTTCTAGGTGGGGCTTTTTGTTGCTCTGATAACTATTTTATAATTATTATCCGCTGGCATTTAATCAATTGCAGTCTTAAATAATCGAACCAGTTCGTTGTTTTCATGCAACAAATTTTGTAGTGATTCGACAATTTCTCTTCTTGTGTCTGTGTTGTCTGCACAACGCTGGTCAAACCTAAATTTGTGTTTCTCATAAAATACATCTGAAGAAACTTGTGATTGCAATCTAGAGATGGTAGTAGAGAGCCAGCTTGATGATAGATTTGGCCTTGAACTTTGAAGGTTGTCATAAAATTCCCATGGAAATTATTTGCTGCACCAAATGACGTCATTTGAAAGCATGTTTTATACTTGCGTATATTGGTTAGGTTAGGTTGAAGTGGCTGTCAGTCATGAAAACTGACACACTTAGACCATAAGTTGGCCCATTGTGATACCACAAGAATCTGGGAAGCCTTTTTCCCTACTCGATGAACCATTTGGAGCTTCTTATGAAGCGTAACAGACTACCTATGTCAACATTTACTAAATCACTAGGATCATTGAAGAAGAAATCTCCAAGATGGAGTCTTCGCCTATGAGATAGAGCAGGACAAGTGCATAGAAGATGAGGAATCGATTCCACCTCTTCCTCGTCCATACAGCTTCTGCAAAAATCGTTAGAGAATACGCCAAGACGCGTTGCGTGCTTGCCTATAAGACAGTGTCCGGTTATGACACCTATCATGGAGCTAATGTGCAATCTGCTTAGAGATATCAAACATTTAGACCGCTTAAAATCCATTACTGGCCAGATTTGTTTTGTTGCCCAGCAAGTGGTGATATTGTTCCACCTAACGTTTGTTTTCTCTAAAGCATCTTGCTTCAGCTTAAGTTTACATGTAGCGATGGGAATACCAATATCTGCCTTACTAGGTAGAAGAGGTAGAGTTGTTCCATATTTAGCGAGTTCGTCGGCCTTACAATTACCTGGAATGTCTCTATGCCCCGGCACCCAACACAGGTGAATGTTAAACTGCTGCGCCATCTCCAGCAGAGATGAACGACAATTTAGGGCTGTTAAAGAGTTGGTAGAGACCGATTCCAGAGATTTGATAGCTGCTTGACTATCCGAGAAGATGCGGATATCTGTAGTTGATAACACGTTTTCTTTCAGCCAAGATAAGGCTTCTTTGATCGCCATAAGTTCCGCCTGGAACACGCTACAATGATTAGGAAGACGGAAGGAGAGACTTAATTTTAGTCTTTCTGAGTACACACCACCACCCACCCCATCATCAGTTTTCGATCCGTCGGTGTAAATATGGATTGATTCATCTTCCAAGAGAGCCGTATCCTCCCAGAGAACTCTAGAAGGAATGCTGACTTGAAAGTTTTTGCCAAACTGAAGTTTTGGGATGGTGTAATCAGTGCGACTTGTGATTGATCCGAATGAATTCAGAATGATGGAATGGCCAAAGTTGTTGTTGGTCCATTGTGAGGAAGCTTTAAGGCGAATGGCTGTATTTGCAGCCACTTGTTTGCTGAAAATATTGAGGGGTGTCAGATGGAGCAGAACGTCTAGAGCAGCGGAAGGTGTCGTACGAAGTGCTCCACTTATGCACAAACAAGCAGAGCGTTGGACTTTGCTCAATTTGTCGCAATTTACCGCTTTATCCAGAGCAGTCCACCATACTGTCACTCCGTAAGTGAGGATCGGTCTAATCACCGAAGTATATAGCCAGTGAGTGATTCGAGGTTGAAGGCCCCATTTGTTCCCAACGGCTTTTTTGCAAGAGAAAAGTGCCACTGTGGCTTTTTTGACTCTTTCTTGTATATTAGGTTTCCAGCTTAACTTTTTGTCCAAAATAAGACCCAAATATTTTGCTTGATCAGTGAATGTTAGTGGAGTACCTTTGATAGAAGGAGGATCAATATGAGGGATTTTATATTTCCTTGAGAATAGAACAAGTTCTGTTTTATGAGGGTTGACACCCAGACCACACCGGTCAGCCCAGTTGGTAAGCTTATTTAAAGCATTTTGTAAGAGTTCTTTTAAGACAGTAGGATGCTTTCCTGATACGGCAATAGCAACATCGTCCGCATATGCAATCACTCTGTAACCCTCTGCTTCCAGGCATGTCAGCAGCTCATTTACTACCAAGTTCCAGAGAAGGGGAGATAGGACACCACCTTGCGGCGTACCTCTACTGACAGACCTTCTAGCGGAAAAGCTGCCCAGTTTTGAATTGATAACCCTGCTAGTCAGCATTTGATTAATCAATTCACCAAGCGTACCATCTACCTTCAGGGATGTCAGAGCAGATGCGATCGCATATGTGTCGACATTGTTAAAAGCGCCCTCTATATCCAAGAAAGCGACCATGGTGTACTCTTTATGATGGAGGGAATATTCTATAGTTCGAACTAGAGTATGTAACGCAGTTTCAACCGATTTCCCTTTGCAATAAGCGTGTTGAGCAGTAGACAAAAGTCGCGTGTCTATGCTTGTTCGCAGGTGGATATCGATCAATCTTTCAAAGATTTTAAGAAGGAATGATGATAGACTAATAGGTCTGAGATCTTTCGGGTTTACTTGGGAGCATTTGCCAGCTTTGGGTATAAACACAACCTTAACTTCTCTCCATAACAGGGGAATGTGGACCAGGTTTAAACAACTAGTAAGAATGATCTCCAGAATTGGCAGAATTAAATCAGAATTCATTTGGAGTTCAGCTGGTACTACGCCGTCGGGTCCTGCAGACTTGTATGGTTTGAAGCTGTTGAGCGCCCATTGCAGCTTTTCCCTAGTAACAAGACCTTGTGGATATCTTGGCTCATTATCTGACCTATTATGGTCGAAGCTATTAATATTTTTGGAGCTTCCAGGGAAATGAGTATCTAGTAGCAGGTTTAGCGATTCTTCGCAAGAGTTGGTCCATGAGCCATCAGCATTTTTCAAACAGCTAGGCATCACTGGATTTGAAGAGAGGATTTTTCTAAGCCTGGATGCCTCTGAAGTTTTTTCTATATTTCCACAGAAAATTCTCCAGGAGGATCTCTTAGACTTCCTCAAAGCTTTCTTATATAATTTAAGGGTTTCCTTATAGGATTCCCAATCCGACGCTACTCGGGTACTTTTAGCTCGATTAAAACATTTACGACAATCTTTCCTGAGCGGTTCAAGCCCTGAATCCCACCAATACGGCTTCTTTTTTCCCCTTACTTGAGTAAGTGGACAGGAAATAGCCATTGATTTGTTAAGGGCTAACGTGAGATCACTGACCTTGCAGTCAAGTTCAATTATATTTGAGGAGGATTTAAAAGATCAGGTTTTAATAGACCTTTGAGTGTTATCCTATATTTAAGCCAATCGGTTTTTCGAGGGTTTCGAAATACCAAGCGGCTAGGAGGTTCATCATTTAGACTGAATTGGATGTACCTGTGATCAGAAAACGAGTGTTCATCAGATACTTTCCAATTCAAGATCTTGTGATGAATTGTATCTGAGACAAGAGTAATATCCAATACTTCTTGTCGGTTTTTAGTAATGAAGGTAGGTTCGTTTCCCACATTACTTACTATAAGGTTAGTACTTAAAATATAATCAAAAAGAGATTCACCTCTATCATTGATATCAGTACTTCCCCATACTGTATGATGGGAGTTAGCATCACTCCCAATAATGAGACATATCTTCTGTCGTTCTGCCTGTGCGATGATTCTCTCCAGTGTATAACCGGGGAGAGGGCCGAGATTGTCATGGCCCAGATACGCCGACACTAGCCAGTACGCACCATTGGCCGTTTCCAGTCTAGCAGTGGTGATATCTCTATCGCTGAGATCAGGGAGTAAATATACGTTAGTGGTACTTTTAACTAGTATGCAAGATCTAGGTTCACCCTTACCAGATGCATACAGTAAGTAGTATCCAGGAGTTCTGAGTCCTTTAACCATGGATTTAACAATCCAGGGTTCCTGGATCAGAACAATATCCTCACCGTTTCTGGATAGACGGAGAAGAAGGGAGGCCGAAGCCTTAATAGAGTGTTGAAGGTTAATTTGGACTAATTGCAACATTTGGCTACAATCAGGCGGAATAGCCTCCTGTACGGTGTCGTTGCGTTCTTCCAAATCAGAAGATGAACTCAATAGCTCATTCTCACTCAATGGAACGAGGTTAAGGTAGTCTTCGGTCTCCATTTCGGTCAGACTGTCGACATTAGTAGAAGACTGAACCTTGATCAGGGATGACCTGGATTCCTCATCAACAATGGATGGAAAGGTGATGGATGCACCAGGGTCCCATCCCACAGGCTCAGCATCAGTTTTTTGTGGAGGGACGCGATCCGCGTCAACCTCATCTCTTTTGTATTCTTTGAGGACATCACTATAGGTCTTGGATACGCCGCAATGGAGAGTTCTGGTGTTTTGCACCTTGGGTCGTTTGGGCACCGGGATGGTATCATCTAGAGACCTTTGTTGCTTTGACGTGGAGTCGCCGCTGGTCTGCGCATTGGCTAAAATGCACTGAGCCCATTTTATCCTGGCGTCCAGCTCCGTCTTCCCTTCGACCTCCAGCTTTCCATTACCAAAGGTATTGAGAATCCTAGGAGCTGTCAGCCTGACCGTATAGCTGTCCTTTGTTTGCCTATTCAGCGTAGTTGATGGTAACGTCTTCGGGGGAGAACCCTCTCCAGTGGTGGGAGGACCATTATTCACAACCCTTACACCACCGAGTTGGGCTCCCTCCCGAGACGTACTCGGAAGAGGTTCACTCTCTCTAGAAGTGGTCGGACCGTTATTCACAACCCCACCACTACTGAAATAAGGTATTGCTACCACCTTACTTCTCTCGCTGGAATCTGTATCAGATGGGGGACCATGACTTGCCACAACCACCCCACTGAAACCGACCCCAGGAGTAACGGCAAACAGCTTTGACGCCGTGCTGCCGCCCGGTTTCGAAGGAGAACCGGTCTCACCATCTATCCTTGTTTTTGTCTTTTGTTTTGACATACAATTATTTTGGACCCACGAGTAGCGAATAAAGGTTGGTCACTCTACACAGAGATTCGCATATGTAGAGAAGGCAAGCTGATCCGAAAAGTGCCAAAAGTCGGATACTCCGTTAACGACTGAGCTAGTATTTTTAATTGGGCCCCCAGCCAGGCTGATCATCGGCACGGGTCGTGTAACACCTTAGATCCAGCCCAATAGGAAAATTGGAGTGGGTGAGGAAGGGGATATGATTTGATAAGAGTGGCAGACAGCTATTCGCCGTACTGTCAAGGAAAGGAATTATGTGTATAGGAAAACACGTCGAACAGCGATACGCCGTACCAACATGGGGGAGAACTCGTTGAACAGCTTTTCGCCGTACCACCGAGGGGGATTACGTGGACAGCTATTCGCCGTACCGACGATGGACAGGGATGGGTTTGGATAGGGAAGGTTTATGGATAAGTTATTTCAGGACTCAAGGGAAGAGGATATGATAAGATAAGAGTGACAGACAGCTATTCGCCGTACTGTCAAGGAAAAGGAGTAATGTGTTTGGGAAAACACGTCGAACAGCGATACGCCGTACCGACATGGGGGAGATCTCGTTGAACAGCTTTTCGCCGTGCCACCGAGGGGGATTACGTGGACAGCTATTCGCCGTGCCGACGTGGGACAGGGATCGGGTGTGGATGGAATAGGTTAAAAAATGTTTTGATTCTGTTGTAACACTTCAGGTGTTACCAATATATCAATGAAAAACACTTTTTCAAATCAATTTATTAAACTATTTTAGTTTTTTTTTTAACAAACGGAAGCATTTTTTAAAAAGAACGCTAATATTTACTGCGTTAATGCGCAATTAACAAATTATTAACTTACCTAAAACCAATGTTAATAATTGTTCGGCTGGCGGAATTAATTCTGGCAATTTTACTTTGCCGTTTGCGCAGCACATTCCAGGTGCTTCGTTTTTAAATTTCAATGCATACAGTATTCGCAAACTATGTCCATATATCCAATAATTACAAATTCATATAAACTGTTATCAAAGTTGTTATCATATTCAAATGCAATACAATTGAATGACCACAAATTTTGTCCACGTTTCGTTTGCGTTTGTATCCGAACACTAAAGTTTTGTAGCTGGCGATTTTCATCAGCTATTATTTCTCTGGCTGTCCTTCTTTTTGAGCAATTATTTTGAAGTCTTAATGCATTTTGTTTTTCTGTTGCATTTGCACCGGATCTTGCTGTTTGTAAGCGATTCGATTCGTTACGTTGTATTATCTCTTCCTCATTTTCATCATGCAAACGAACTCTTCTTTGTTCATTTCTTCGCAAGCTTCGGCCAATATTTCTGCGCTTTGGTGGCATTCTTATTAAAATTATTGCTTTTATTTATCTTTATTTACACAAATATGAAATTTATATTTACCTAAGATCAAATTTGCAATCCTTTCAGTCTAAAACGTCAATAATATTATACTTTTTGACATTAAAAACAGTGCTAGATTTAGGGTTTGTTTCACAATGTTTGAATAAAGTTCTGATTAGATATCCGACACATAAATATTAGCACAGGGTAATAAGTCCACAGAAGAAAAATTCTCAATTATTGTCTTATGACCCACCTGATTAAGTTATGAATTCATACGCAATTTTTTATTTGTGAATATATGACCCTGCCTCAGAATTTATGTGTCGAATAACTAATCAGAACTTTACTCACAGAATGTGAAACAGGCCCTTAGAATATTATATTTATATCATTATATTTTTCATATATAAAAATTCATTTTTCTTTTTTTTGATAAAAGTGCAGCGCCAATCATCGAAAATTTCTCAAATAACTTTCTAAACCATGCCAGTCATTTTTTGAATATAACCCGTTAATTTGAGCTCAATCCTTTGTGTGGTACCTGAGTCTATAGGTCATACACAGACAAACATTCATTTTTATATATATAGATTTATCATTTTCTCAAATCTGACATTGTACATATGTATGAACACCTGGCATTTGACCACCAGTAGAAAAGTCACAAGAAATTTCTCGGACCAAATCTGGCAAGGATGGGACATTTAATATTGGTCCAAAACAGACAATTTTTAATCTGTGGAACGGGTTCGCACTAAAAATGACTAACGCTAGAGTTTTAATGCTTGGAGGGGCAATTAAGTGGTCGGAAAAAACAAGCCAATACACGGAAAGCATATGGCCAGTGCTGTTCCTAGTCCTTACATCAACTAGGGCAAGCACAGTGAAGCCGCCCTTTTTCGTAACAAAAATTTTAATACAGAATTAATAAAAAAAAAATAATAATCCTGGACTCAGTGCATTGTCACTTTTACTGTATTAATACTGACTCCAAGCCACTTCCTACACATTTCAATACGTTGCGTACGAATGACCCGCAAAAAAATGTCGCCTTAACCAGTCGAAATGTCGGTTCATATTGACTTTCTTGGAAGTTAAAATATCTACTGTTTAGTAAAATTTCGACATTTTGAAATTTCGACTCGACAAAAAGTCGACTTTCCAAAACTTCATACAAAACAGTCGATAAAAATATGTATTTTAAGCTGCCGATTTGTCATGAATTCGACATTTTTTCCGTCAGTCATTCTCTCGTTAGCTTAAAGAACAACGCTCTGCTCGAAATGTTTGCATGGAATGGGCACAAACTCGTATCATAAATTCTTGTTTGATTTCTTAACAGGAAGAGTACCTATTATTTTTATTCTATGGAAATTAAAACACTGTTTAAGACATACATAATATCTTTGTTCAACTTCAAATAGTCGCTTAATTTTCGAAATTTTGGTGAAATTTTGCTTACTTTTGGATCAGACGGTTTTTAACCAGTAGAATTTTTTTCATTGAGATTATAAAAATCGACTTTATGGAGTCATATCGTTCCCACTCCATTTCAGTAGAAACGCTATAATACTTTTTTTCAACTATTTTTTTTTTTAGTTTTTATACATAAGTTCACAGAGGAATTGGAGTGCTATTCGCGGTAAGGAGCACCACGGCACCTTTCAGGGCAAGGTGCCCCATCGCCCCACCCCTAGGCACGGCCCAGCATATGACATGGCTACAATTGCGGAGTGGAAGCTTTCGTCAAGCTTCGTTCAACTTTGCTTGGAAGTGAGGTGCGCTCCCGGGGGAAAGTTTTATAGCCCAATAAATAACTGTTGTACTGCACTATAACTCTTCCGCAAAATTGTGTCCCAAGTGTTGTAACACTTTTTTACCAATATCATTGGAAAGGTCTTGAAGAGTGCTATTTTTTCTTTTGTGAGTATAAATCTGTATCTCGTGCAGGGAATGTGTAACTATCCGCAGTTGTTGCAATGCACTATAACTCTTTCCCCCCACAAGTCGCGTCACAAGTGCTGTAACTCCTTCTGACCTATATGATGAAATTATCCTGAAAAGTTAAAGTTTATTCGGAGACAAAATAAAACAAACCAACTCGGTGAAAGAAAATACAGAAGAAGTGTTTATTTGAATAAAAAACGATCGTTATGATCAGTGAAGACAAAGATGCGCATACAGAAATAGTAATGCCAAGTTAAAACTTAATGGTAGGTTTATACCTTACAAGATAAAATAATAATGGTTCTCATATTAAGCTAAGTACAGATTTCAATACCCTCACTAGAACCATATATATTATATTTTATGTAACTTTAAATTAAAAATATTAAGAAACCAAAACATTAAACATAGATAATAAAAAAAAAATATTTCAAAATATAAGACCCATTTGAATTGAGCAATGTATGTGCTTTTTTGCATCAAGTCCCTTCGTTAGAATATCAGCTGTCATCTCAGTTGTTCGCACATACTGTAATTGGATTATGCCTTCCAATATCTTCTCTCTAACAAAATGGTGTCGAACGTCTATGTGTTTAGTGCGTTGATGATATACGTTGTTCGATGCTAATTGTATTGCACTTTTATTGTCGGAAAATATGTTGATAGCACCGCTGGTCTTTCCCTTGAGCTCTTCTTGAAGTCGCTTGAGCCAAAGAGTTTCCTGGGTGATTGCAGCCAAAGACATGTACTCTGCCTCAGTTGTTGATAAGGCAACAGTTGGTTGCTTTTTAGAACTCCATGTCACAGCTGCACCTTGGATTAAAAAGACATATCCAGTAATAGATCGTCTCTCGTTGACATCACTTGCCCAGTCAGCATCACAGAAGCCAACTAAATCTGAACTGCTTCTTCTTTTGTACTCCAATTTTGCATTTAACGTACCTTTCATGTACCTAAGAATACGTTTAACTGCTAGCCAATGCGCCTTTCCTGGATTTGAAATGTATCTGCTTACTTCGCTGACTGCAAAACACAAATCTGGTCGAGATACTTGAGACGCAAACAAGATGCTACCAACAGCCTCTTGGTAGGGTATACGGTCCATTTCATCTTTCTCCTTCTGCGTCTGTGGTGACATGTCCTTAGTCAACTTTTGATGTATGTCAATTGGAGTGGACACTGGATTGCAGTCCAACATGCCAAAACGAGTCAGAACTTCCTTGATATACTTTGCCTGATTTATAGAAATAACACCTTTATCACGATCTCGTTCGATACTCATTCCCAAAACATAGCTTGCCTCGCCAAAGTCTGTCATTTTAAAATTATTTAAAAGTTTCATTTTAACTTCGTTTTTCAAATCGTCATCATTTGAAAAAAATAATAAGTCATCTACATAAACAGCTATTATAAGTATTTTTGCACCATGGGACCTCATATATATGCATGGATCTGCACTCAATGGACTTAACCCGAAGGACTGAAGAACATTATTCAGCTTCTGATTCCAGATCCTGCTGCTTTGTTTGAGGCCATATAAGGATTTTTTCAAGCGGCATACCTTAGCAGTGTCGTCCGAAAAACATTGGGGTTGCAGCATATATATCTCCTGGTCCAACTCCCCTTGCAAAAATGCAGTCACAGCATCCATTTGATGTATTTTCAAATTCTTCTCTGCGGCCAGCGCTATAAGAAAACGGATTGAAGAATAGCGAACCACTGGTGAGTATGTTTCATGGTAATCAATGCCTTTTCGCTGTGCACATCCCTTAATTACCAGTCTGGCTTTGTATCGGTTGATTTTTCCAGATGCATCGCGCTTCATCTTGAAAACCCACTTGGTGTCTATTGGCTTTCTCTGCGGCGGCAAATCAGTTAAAATCCACGTTTCATTTTCAATTAAAGAGTCGTACTCTTGATGCATTGCCTCTTTCCAACATTGAGCATCAGATCTGGACATTGCCTCGTCCACAGTTACTGGATCTGATAACTCAGCTGATGTTGCAATATACGTAACGAAATCGGGAAAAACTTTCTTTTTTGGCACTCTATCCGAAGTTCTTCTAATTTCAGGCTCTTGTCCCTGATCAATCGATGGTTCGTAATCTTCGGAGCTTTCATCAACTAATGTTTCATTGGCACTGTTGAATGAGTCATCAGTTATTGCTGAATCGTTGATGTCAACCAGATTAGACTCGGATCCAGAGAGCTCATGGATTTCTGGTGGGTCTAATTTCACAGGAACAGAATTGTTCTCATTCAACATTACTTCGGAGCTTCCAACATTTTCAACATCCTCTGATGTGTTTGTTTCCGCTTCCCGTACGTTTGTCGTTTCCCTCACTGGACTCCAAGTCTTCGGATAGAAGCAATTTTTATCAATCTGGTTCGTTCGTTCATAAATGGTGTCGTTCTCAAGGAAAACAACGTCTCTGCTGACAATAATCTTCTTTGATGATGGATCATAAAGTCGGTAAGCCTTTGAGTTGTCACAGTATCCCATCATAATGCATCTTACAGACTTCGGCTCGAGCTTGGTCCTCTTCATTTTTGGCACATGAACCATAGCTGTGCATCCAAATACCCTCAGATATCGCAGATTTGGTTTTTTGTCGGACCAAATTTCTTGGGGCGTCTTGTTCACAGTTAGACTTCGGCACGGTGAATTATTGATGATGTGAACAGCAGTTGCAACAGCTTCTGCCCAAAACTTAACGCCTAGATTTGCATCAAACAACATGCATCTGGCTTTTTCAACAATAGTCCGATTCATCCTTTCGGACAAACCATTCTGTTCAGGACAATACGGAGCAGTTGTTTGGTGAATAATGCCATTATTTTTGAGCAGTCGTTCAAATTCGTTGTTGCAGTACTCGGTCCCATTGTCTGACCTCAAAATTTTAATTTTTCTTCCCGTCTGGTTTTCAGCGATGCATTTGAACTCAACGAACTTTTCTCTTACTTCGGTTTTGGAGCTAATTAAGTAGATAAAAGTTTTCCTACTGAAGTCATCGATGAAGGTCAGGAAGTAGTTCGCTCCTCCCATCGATTTCACAGACATCGGACCACAAAGGTCAGTATGCACAACATCCAGCAGTCCCGTTGCACGCGTTCCAGTTGTTTTGAAGGGCAATCGCGTTTGCTTCCCCTTTAAGCAAACGATACAGGGTTCTGGATTCGTTTCTGCGAAGTTTACTCCATCGATGCCAGTCTCTTGCAGCTTCTTCAAACTTTCGAAGTTAAGGTGACCAAAACGACGATGCCATAAAGTCTGCTTGTTTTCATTTGAAGAAGCAGCCAAACAAGTTTTTTGCTTTTGGTCCAGCTTGTATAGACTTCCTTCAAGAGTTGCTGTAGCTACCAATGTACCACTCTTATTTCGAATTTTGCAACCCACTGAATCAAACTCCACAGAGTTCCCGTTCTTCATCATTTCGCTGACGGACAATAAATTTGTACAAAGGCCTGGTACATACATGACGTTCTTTATGACCGCTTCACCACAACTGAGCTGCATCTCAACGTCACCAACACATTCTACAGAAAGCCGAGTGTTGTTCGCAATGACTATCTCACCATCTTTGGAGTTTCGATTGTTAATCAACCATTCGCTTCTCATCGTCATATGGCCAGATGCTCCAGAGTCAATGTACCAACTTTCCGAATCAGCCCCGTTCACTAACAGTGAAGATATCAATACTGATTTTTTATTGACTTGCTTCTTTTTATTCGGGCAGTTGCGGGCAATGTGACCATAGTTGTTGCATTCATAGCATCTAATCTTCTTGGGACCTCTTTTGAATGCATGATTTTGTCTACTCGCTGCGAGAACGGATGACGAAGTTTGGGGATGTACAGAGTTGACGTCCTGTAGCAGCTTAGTTTTAATAGCATCGGAACTAATAGCTATCCCCGAACTCTCTATTCCCATGATCATTGGCTTATATAAATCTGGCAAGCCGGCCAGCAGCAGCGTTCCTATCCATTCATCGGAAACGTCCATGCCAACACCTCGCAACTTATGAGCGGTGGATATAATTTTGTTGACGTACTCATCCACATTACTGCATTCATCAAGACGAGTCATAATCAAATTTCGCAAAAGACTCACCTTTCTCGTCAGCCCTGAATCTTGAAACGCATTTTCAAGATTTTCCCAAACTGCTTTCGCTGTAGTGGCTGACTGAATGTGGATATAATTGACTGGATCAACAAGAAGGATGATTTTCGTTCTTGCTTTCGTATCTTCACTCAACTTCTTGTCGTCAAAGGTCACAACACACTCCCACAATCCTTCGTGCTCCAGAAACGTTTTTACTGCGAATTTCCAAGTATCGTAGTTTTCTCTTCCAAGCAATTTTTCAATGGCCGGTAAATTTGCCATCTTGTGGTTTCAAAAATTCACAAAGTAATTTTGAAAAATCTAATCAATCCTGAGACTTTCTTCGGAAATTACTTTACACTTTTTGTCTTTAAACTATAATCTTTTAATTTAGGCGAATCTGGGCCCATAACCTGATGAAATTATCCTGAAAAGTTAAAGTTTATTCGGAGACAAAATAAAACAAACCAACTCGGTGAAAGAAAATACAGAAGAAGTGTTTATTTGAATAAAAAACGATCGTTATGATCAGTGAAGACAAAGATGCGCATACAGAAATAGTAATGCCAAGTTAAAACTTAATGGTAGGTTTATACCTTACAAGATAAAATAATAATGGTTCTCATATTAAGCTAAGTACAGATTTCAATACTATATCGTTGGAAAGGTCTCAATGAGTCCTTTTTTTGTAAAAGTCTGTATCTCGTGCAGGGAAAGTGTTATAGCCAAATATAACTGTTATAGGTTTTAAAGCGCACTGCAACCACTGATCTCTATAATACACTGGATAGTACATCGATAGAAAAATATCGCTTCCAATTGAAGAATTGTTATATTATGAAGCTGGCCACTTTTTTGTATACCAGTATAGCTCTATAACATGTAATACAAAGATAATCCATTAAGAAGACGTCAAATCTCCGTTCGTTTCACCCCTCGAGATCTGTTTGCTAACATTTGTTGTGTTCGTAATTTAATTTCATTCACTAATTGTTAAATGAAACGGAATAACAAACGTAAGGAGTGTGACAAGGAGGTAAAATCATTAAAAAAAAACGCAGAATATGCAATCACATCCTCCTCATCATAATTATCCATTAGCTGTTTTGCTCAATTATTTCGCAAACTGCAATGATTTATCTCATTCCACTAGGTAATTATACTAAAAAAAATACGCCAAATGCACACAGTGAATAACTTAAAGATACAAAATGATAAACAAACTTCCACAAAAGTTTATAGATATTTTCATATCATGGTCTTTTACTTTTTCCCTTTCTTCAGATTGACATCTGGAAATAGGGATGAGCGATTTTTATCGATATTTGCAAATTATCGATAATAAAGAATTCGATGCTTTGCAACATCGATTTTAACATACAAAACATTGGCCTAAAAACAAACAAAAAGTTAGTACGAAATTGATTGATTCTGCTAGTAAGATCTAGATGGAGTGACCTTCATAGTTTTTAAGGCATCTGTAACATTTGGAATTTTTTGAAAAAGGAAAATATCAAAGGTTCTCCCAAACCAAACTGAAAAATTCAGAACCACAACGAGTATTGATCATTATATTTTATCAGTTGTTGTATAGATACTTGGGCTTAACCGAAGAAACGTTGGGAAAGAATGAATTGATTTTTTAATTAATTGCATTATTTTAATAAAGATCATTAAGCCCAAATATCTATTCAAGCACATACATATATAACTTTATACATGAAGTGCCTATCAATTTTGCTTCCATCAAATTTGTTTTGTGTTCATTTGTGCAAAAGAAATATTTTTACATCGATATCCAAGCATTAATATCATCGATTCTCAGCAAGACGCCTTAAATTATCGATGGTCAGAAACACGCAGTTTTCACCATGCAAGTTCTTGCGCACACCTTCCTGTGAAACAAGATTTTGAAATATCGGATTTCAAAAAGGCCACACATAACTGCTTAACACATGAATTGCCTTACAATATTGATTTTGTAAAGTTTGTTGATATTCAGTTGTGCAAAATACATAATTTAACATCAATTTTCACCCATTAAAATCATTGATGTCCAGAAAGACACCATTTACACGCGGTTTTAGCCCACAAGCTTTTGTGCATCATTATTTTGCAATATCGATGTTTTAAGTTGAAATACCTTGTTTATGACTTCATATTTTTCATTTGTATAAAAACTTAAATCGATTTTAAGAAAACTTAAGAAAAAATAGCCAGCACCAGAAATTTTGAAAGCAAAAATACATTAGAGCATAGCATGACGCATTTTCTGCTTTGGTCATACAAAAAACTTAAGCAAAAATACCTGAAAAAAAACATCTATATTAAGTAGTATCGATGTTTTGGGTTCACATCGATGTTGTTTCAAGCTGGAAAATACTTTTTTGTGTGTAATTCAGACGTCAAATTATGAAGCCGACCACCTAATTGTCATCTTCAAATGGAAGCAAAGAAACTGTTATACATTATAGGGTGAATCGGTGTAATATGCCACACTTAACAGTTAAAGCCTAGTACGCATAGTACGCAGATCGAGACAAAATTTATCCCCCATATAAAATTTTTCCCAGGACAAATTTTATCTCGGATTTTTTTCCAAGCGGTACGCAGCTCCAACGCAAAATTTGACAGTTGTAACCGCTGTACGTGAAAAGGTAAAAGAAAGTCTCCACTTAATTTTGCGCGGAAAAAGAAAGGGCCACATTCAGATACGGAAATTTTTTTTTCAATACAAAAATTAAATTGATTCCCAAACCGAGTTAAATCAAGATGGTTGGAGTCAGCAAACAGAGTTGGCAATTTTAATTGGATTTCGGGAGCAGTAATAAAATTGTGAACATTTATGATTTTGGTAAGTTTTTTTTAAGCCATCGACAGCACATCCATCCCTCAATGGAATTTGACAGTTGATGGCTTGAAAGATGAAGAATAAACTATATTTTGAACGAAAAAATAATTTGATCCAAATGTCAAACAAGTGCCCTAAATCACTTTTTCCCGGAGAAGTAAAAAAACCTTAAAAAATTACGGAACTTATAGTGTTTTTTTAATCCATTTACATCGCAGCGATCCTTCAATATAATTTGACAGTTGATGGCTTGACAGACAAACTATATTTTGACGGAAAAAGTGTATTTTGATCCAAATGTTATTAAATTTCCCAAGAATCGCCTTTTTCCAGAGAAGTAAAAAAAACTGAAAATTTCAGACCTTTTAAAGTTATTTTCATCCTTCCACATTATATCGTTCCCCATCAAGCCCATGCGATCAATTTTTCTTGCTCTGCAAATGCTTTGAAGGAATCTGATTTCTGGTAAAAGTTTCAAATTTATATCAAATGAAGGATATTTTTTAATTTCTTTTTAATTTCTAACTACGCTACTGTTCTCATTTGACTATTGTTTTTATCTCTACACCTTCAGAATTTGTCTCGAGAAAAAAAATGTAGAGATAAAATTTGTCTTTGCTCGATCTGCGTACTAGGCTTAACAATTGAAATTAAATAGTAAATGACAAGTTAAGTAAACGATTTTCTTAGTTTCGTTAGGTTGTTGTTTTATTTAATAAATAAAACAATAAAAACATAATAGTACAGGTAAAATAGTGCGAAAAGTCTTTCGAATAAAAAAAAAATTGGTACCACCATGAAACTTCCCAGTAGGAAATTTCCAAAAATTCACTACTGAAGAAGTAGGTTTTTCCTCACGGAAAAAGAGCTGCACCCATGAATTTCCTAGGGAATCCTATCATGAATTTAACATGGGCTTGTCATTGGAAGGAAGTACCTGCACACTCTCTGCATGAATATTTTTGAATGAAATCACTATGCTCATGGCACTTTCGAATTCATAACTTCTTTTTCTTATCAGAAAAAAATGGTTCTCGTTATGTGATGCTTTCTTCAATGCGAATGAATACATGAAAAATGGGTCAACTGTGAGGGGATGTTTTCGTAGAAGAAAAAATGTGACTGAAATCATTATGCATTTCTTCTTTGATTTCATCAAAAGAAGCGAAGTATCTGGAATGAAGCTGGATTTATGACGAATAAAATAAAATAAATTCAACTAGTATAATGTATTTAAGAAGTTTATTAAATAATAAAATATTAAAGAGAAAAGTGGATAGTTAGTTTTTTAAAGTAACTAAAATAAGTAAGATAAACAGAACAAACAATCTTATTCAAAATAAATTACTATACGTATATATTTGTTCGATTTTAGAAAGTAGGTACTTCCTCGTCTTTTTGGCTGCAGTTTTCTTAAAAATGATGATCATCGTCATACTTGTTCAATTTGGAGCTAAGGAATAGAGGAATACAAACTTTAAGAGTTATAGAAAATAATCTAATATAAAATATAATTACCTAGGTGAATGTGATTAGTCTCCTGGGTCATAGTTATAATTTTATCAAATAGGAACATGTTAATCAATTTGATTGAAAAACACTTAAAAAATATACGTCTGTTCTCTTTGATCACAAAATCCATTCTAGAATATTCTAGAACAAAGAAATGTCACGTGACCGATCGAGGAAACCAAGACAAAAAAGGTTTACTTTCGCATCGGAATTTTTTGTTTCAGGTCAAATATCTATTCAACAGGCAGAAAAAAGAAATATGTATCTACCTACAGCTACGACCGTAACAATTCAGAGCAGACAAACCACTGAAAGGATGCATAATTTTGTAGGCAGGAAATCTTCGTATCACGGTTTATATAGAATTCAATCAACTTTTTGATGCGGAAGAAAAGAAAAGGTTGTTTTCTCTTTCGCATAGCAGGCATAAAACACGCAATGCTGTGTGGATTGCAATAACCACTGAAAAGGTACAGGAATTATCTCTCCCGTTCAGTATTGAATTCATTTGAGTTTATGATGTCAAAAAAGGTTATTGCTTTGTTTCGTATTTTCTTTACCTTTTTTCGAGAGCAAAGCAGAAGATGCAACTGGAATGGCAATCTACTTACCTTTTGCATGACTTTCCATGAATGAAATCAATGCAGAGCTTCTCCTCAATGAATGTGACAGATGATTTCGACGAGGAATGCACCTTTATTTTTCATTGAGGAGCATATTTCCTGCTGGGTTGGTGAAAACATTTCATGTACCATGAGAATGAAGGATCAAAAGAGTCTATACAAATATCTCATATGGAAGGGTGTTTTTTTTAAAAGGGAGAGGGGGGGGAAATTGTGGTGTATCAAACGGGAAAAATTACCTTGGTACAACATAAGCATATGACACATGTTTTCAAAGTAATTTTTACACCAAAACCAAGTCGATATGACCTCTGCGAAAAAAGTTATTGTCATTTTTATGGTGTCATTTTATATGCTCAGTATAAAAGTAAAATATTACCGAAAACTAGTTGAAAATAATGGTCCATCGATGAAACTTGGCATCAGTGGTTCATTTGTCATGAAAATCAATAATAAGAAGAGTCTATAAAAATATTTGTGGTTAAAGAGTGTTTTTTTGGTGAGTTGGGGTAGTGGTGGGAGTAATACCATAAGACCTGTGACAAAAATGGTACCCCCATGAGATTTTGGAAAAATGTACTATTAACTTACAGAATGAAGAATCAAAAGAGTCTATAGAAATATTTTGCATGGAAGGGTGTGTTTTTTGAAGATAGGGGAAGTGTGTGGTTATTTTTCAAAAAAATGGAAAAGGATGGTAACCCTCAAGAAACTTGGTAAAAGTGTTTCATTTACTACGAGAATGAAGAATTTACGGAGTTTACAAAAATATCAAGGAAAAAAGGGTGTTTTTGTGAGCTTGGGTAAAGGGTGTTATTTGTTTTTGGAAACAATTTTAGTTTTTCGAAAAAGTGTATACATTCCTTCACCCATAGAAAACATCCTTCTGCCATATAGATATTTTTATAGACTCTTTTGATTCTTCATTCTGGTAGTTCATACCACATTTTAATAAAGTTTTATGAGGGTACCATTTTTGTAACAGGTTCTATGGTAATAATCCCACCAAAACCCCAAAGCTCACCCAAACCCTCAAAAAAACACCCTTTAACCACAGATATTTTTATAGACTCTTCTTATTATTGCTTTTCATGATAAATGAACCATTGCTGCCAAGTTTCAACGACGGACCATTATTTTCAACTGGTTTCCGGTAGTATTTTACTTTTATACTGAAAATATAGTCATCCTTACATAAAAATGACAATAACTTTTTCCACGGAGGCCGTATCGACTTGGTTTCGGTGTCATTGGATTTAGCATTTAAAACTACCTTAAAAACATGTGTCATACAATAATGTTGCACCAGAGTTAATTTTTCTGTTTGATAGACCACAACTTTTCCCCTCTCCCCCTCAAAAAAACACCCTTCCATGTGAAATATTTTTATAGATTCTTTTGATTTTTCATTCTTATAGTACATGAAACGTTTTCACCAAGTTTCATGATGGTACTAATTTTTTTGTTTTATTTATTCTATTTTACCTGTACTATAACTTTAATACTTTTAATTCATTACAAATGAAGTTTTTAAAAAACTTTAAAAAGTGGCATTTTACCCACACGTGAGGGTAATATGCCACTTCTGAAGGGGTGAAATGCCAGCAAACATTTAATATGGCATTTCATCGATGGGACATATCGGGCAGATTCCATTTTGGAGACAGTCCTCGTGCATCCATTTGTGACAATTGGAGCATTGCACTCAGTCACATCTTTCAGGTATTCTTGTTTTTGAAAGAAATCAAAATCAAAGGGGGTAATATGCCACTTTAGTGGGTAAAAGCCAGCTGGTACGAAACAAACGTGGCATTTTACCCCAAAACGTGAAAAAATATAAAAGTATCCCTGAATGAAAACTAACGGAACATATCAAGTCTAGACACAAACAAACATTAAGTACACAAAACTAGCCTTACCTTCTTGGAAGAAACCTTCGTATATCGCACTAAAAAACTTAAAAAAACAACCGGTTTTAATCACACTCAATTTAATAAAAACATACTTGAATTTAAACTTTCATGAATATTTTCCAAACCAAACTGCCTAATAACTTGCGCATCCGTGTGCCCAGAAAATTTAGCGTAACTGAGCGAATTGCAATGTCAGCGTTGCCAACATCAACTTAGAACTGCAATATATTGAAAGGTGGCATATTACCCACACTGGCATATTTGACCGACTTACCCTAAGGAATACACTATCCAGTGTATTATAGAGATCAGTGACTGCAACTGTGATTGGGATACCTATAACATTTTCCCTGCACGAGATACAGATTTATGCAAATACAAAAAATAATAGCACTCGTTGAGACCTTTACCAATGATAAAGGTAAGAAAGTGTTACAACATATGGGACGAAAGCTCATTCTCCTTTGGAGAGGCTTGGTGAAAATTTCATGTTACCAAACAGTTATAATAACAAAAACAAACGATTAACGGACAATTGAAATTGAAATTGAATTGAGTAGATGTGCAGCAAAACTAGCAAATTTCTGTTATTTGCGATTTGCGTCTCTAAACCTGAGGCCAAACGAGCGAGTTAATAGCTTAGCTAGCAATAGCTCGCTCGTCGGGGCGACTTTCCCTTATGACATCCCGATTTCGAAGTTGATTTTTTTTAGGGGTGTGTAGGTATTTCAATAGAAAATTTTTCAAATCTTAAAATGAGGAAACCCCCCTAAATGCAATTAAAAAATGTTTAAAATTTTGAAAATCGGGTATTTTTTTTTTACCGAATTGCACTTTTTACACCCGGAATTCGGTAACGCGGATATTCTCATTCGATAGATCATCACTAGAAAACACTAAATATCACAATTTAAAGGCAAGGAAACATTTAAAAGTATTTTCAATTAATTTTAGAACTTTTTGTTTTGCAAAAAAAATTGATGTGAAAATAATGGGCGCGTTCGACTGCGTATCTTAACCCAAGGGGCACGCTAAGTTTTTGATAAGTTGTGGTGACTTCTGAGTAACATAGTGATGGTCGCATTTGTTAAAAAAGAACTAGTCACAGGAACACCACTGTAACCAAAAAAGCGCAGGGGTGGTCCTATTGTGCAACTAAATTCAAGTTACTTTGTAGTTACACGTAACACTTGTGTAATCAATGTAAATCGTTCAAAATAAGTTTCTTTATACTGGATTGCAACATGTTTGAAAGGTTTCAGTCAAGTTCTTATTGACTTAATAGCAACAGATCAATTTGTCTTAGGGGAGTTTATGAACACTAAACTGAAACCTATCTACATAAACTTCATAACTAGTTTCAAATAAATATTTTTCAGTTTCAGAAATGTATTTCTTATTTAAATATGTAACTAAAAATGCAGTCAGACATTTGTGATGTGACAACTGTTTTTTTTTCCTCTTTTATCAATTAATTGAAATAGGTTATATTAAATAATTAATTTTCAAGGTTGTAAGTATTTAATTTTCACTACGCTCGCAGTTGAATCAACTAATATTCATTGCTACCCCCTTCAAAACTTGCGCGCTCGTAAAATTGATTGAATTTAAAGTTTTTTTGTTAAAAAATTAGTGCCCTTCTATTTTTTAAAAGATTTTTTTTTTGTGGAAATTATTATCAAATATTAAAATATTATTACATTTTATAAATTCTGAAAGTAAAAATCATGGTTTAAATATATTAAATTAAAAAAACAATTATAAACACCTAATTTCTTGTTTTTTTTAAGACAGAAACATTTATTTCAGAAAAAAAAAATATGGCTGATAGAAAGTTTCCTATCTATAACCCCATAGCAACTGATCTTTTAATTCAGTTCAGGGTCGGATTTAGTGGAATGGTTCACATGAGTGAAATTCAGGATACTGATGTCAATGACGACAGTAGATAATATCATTATTAACTAATTTTTGACACGAAATAATCATTTTTGTTCCAGGACTAATGATTGTGAATAGTGTAAATTTAAGCCTAATTAGCCATGTTTTTGAGCGCATTTCTATCTTCGCTTGAAAAAAGCGAAGATAAAAATGCACTTAAAGGAAAGGCTTTTATCTGCTGGGGTGCCCAAAGGAAGCAAGATAAAAAATGATTGAGATGCTTCCGTCATTTTGCCGAGATATATGAAAGTGTACAGAAATTTAAAATCGTTAAATTAGTGAAAAACCTTACTAAACTAAGTAAAAGGGTGAAATTACTGTAAATATAGTGAATAGGTATGTTACATGCAATACTTTATTTGAAAAATATATATAAAAGAACATGCAATGCTGCATTAAATACTGTAAACACGCCTATAATACGGTGTAAAAATTTTTTATTTCACAGGTAAGTTTTGTCTCATATTTTTCATAAAGTTATGCGACGTGATGGTTTTTAGGTAAATAAATTATCGTAGAATACTTTTAAACTATTGAACACTTCTTGGCGAAGATACAAAACCGACAAGATAGAAAGGGGCAACAGCAGAAAGATATCTAAAAATATTTTATTTAAAACGTTGAAAAAACTTTGCTTTATGGTTGTTAAATGGATTTGAACGCCTTGCCATCACCAACAAAAACTAATTCGTCCCTGTGCAAAAGATTTTCATCAATCTCTATTTGTTTTTTTTCCTTACTGCCTCACTCACCCTCATTCTTTTTCTTTGCCTACAATGATCCTAATGAAACTGTGAAGAAACAAACATAAAAGGTCTGTTCCTTTACTTTGAATTTCTGTGATTTTCTGTGCATTTCTGCGCATTTCAGTCCAAAGTAGTGTCAAAGTTCATATAAAAAAAATATTTTGACATAAGTTTGGACTAAAAATCACAGAAACCCAAAGTAAGGGATCAGACCTAAAGTTTAGTTCTAAAGAAGTTTCAGAAACTTCTTTGAAACATTTACGAACACAACATTAATAGAGCGTTCTTTTTCTTAACAAATCTTAGCTATTTTTAATTTGTCATTCAAAAAACCTGTAGTTCACTTAAAATATTTTTTCTTTGTTATTAAGAGTTGTGTATCTGCATTATTTGTATCGTTGCAAATGATTCGCCATGATTTCGAGTTGATTTAGGAAAAAGTTAAGTAGGTACTCAAATATTCATACAATTAGTACTTAAATATTCATATAATTAACAAATCAAATTCTTTTTATCAATATTTTTGTAAGAAATTGAATCATTGAGCCTACTAATACCTCTCTTTTTCATTTAAGGAGGGGCAAAATTCCCATTATAATAACATTTGTCCAAGTTGGACTATTTAAAGATAAAAATATAAATTGTAATAAAAATATCAAAAATGAAAATCAACAATAGAAAATACTAAATTGAAAATAACTACATACATAAATAAAAATTCCAAATAAATTTCGAATCCAATATAATCAATAAAATTTTGGAATAAATGAACGATGAACGTTAACAAAAGTTTGATTTAATGAAGAAAAAGAACGCACCTCCTTTGAAACAACATGCTTTCCCTCAGTGACTGTTCAATAACAACGAAAGTGACAGACACAGTTGTCATACTAGAGTTGCATACAAGTCCTTCAATAACTCCAGAAATCGAAAACAGTTTTGTGACCGTCTGCATGTATTTCTTGTTGCATTTAGGTTTGTTTCTGCCATTTAGTTTTCAAGCCAAACAAACAAATATTTTTTTAACATGAACCTACATTAGGGTGTCATCAATTTTCCAAAATAATGTATTAGAGGTTAAATAAAATTTAGTGACCAAACAAATTATTTCTCATCATTGAATTAAAAGTCATAATATTATTAATTAAATAATTAAAAGTCATAATATTTTATATAAAATTATTGTTTATAAGTTTTTGAGTGGGGGCTTTTAAAGGATTAAAGAACAAATAGAAGCAAAAAAAAAATGAATAGCTGCAGTAATTACAAAAATAAAATGTGAAAACAGCAATACCTATACAAATATAAGGTCTGATCCTTTACTTTGGGTTTCTGTGATTTTTAGTCCAAAATTGTGTCAAAATGTTTTTTTTATATGAACTTTGACACAACTTTGGACTGAAATGCGCAGAAATGCACAGAAATTCACAGAAATTCAAAGTAAAGGAACAGACCTATAAATTTGTAGGGGTTATTGACAAATCGGACACAATTTTTTGGTAAAATATTTTTTTAGGACATTCATGTTTTACTAAGGAGATGTCTGTCATTAAAAAAATATGTTGGGAAATAGACACCCTAATATTTGGTAGTTATTTTTGAAGAATCTGACAGCAAGTTACAATGTAGTTGCATTTAGGATTTTATTTACTTTCACTTCACTTTTTCACTTTGTTACAAAAGTGTTGTATATTAGTTTTACTGAATCATAATGATTAGACACTTAAGAGTTACTTTGAAGTAGCAAAAGATCAAAGTCGCAAAACAGTTTCGATTTTGTTTTTGAGAACGGCTAATTAAAATAAGTTACATTGAAACGCAATGGATAACTACTCAGTTACTATTAAGCCACGCCTATTTATTTTTAGTCCCACTAAATAAGAACAGTGACCTGAATATAACAAAGTTGGAACTCAAATAATTTAAAATACAATGAGAGCTTTCAACAACTCTACAAAAACTTCCGAGTTATTCTTGTGAAACCAGATTTTTGAATTTCTTGTTGCAAAATTCAAATCTGTGCCCCTTGGGAAGCGATCCTGATTTGTTTGTGTTGTTGTAATCCCTTGTAAAAAAACAGCTGATGTCAGCTAATGCAAAAACAACTCAAGGTATCTGAAAATTTTTTGGATTATGGATAGCCTATCGTTTAGCCTGCCGAACGCGTGGAATGATCCATTTCAATCCTCGCGTTCCGATGTTTATTCGCTATGTTATCTAGTTATCCCAAAAATTTCGAGATAACTTGAATTGTTGTTGCGTCAGCTGTCATCAGCTGTTTTTTTAAAGGGGTTACAACAACATAAAGCTATCCGGATAACTGAGAATAACCAGCGGAACGTGCCCAATTACAAATCAAAGAAATGTCATATGGTCTGTTTAGTATTGCCAGACACGTATTTTCTTCCCTTCTGTTTTTATTTTGAGAAATTTTGCGGGAAATTTTAAACTTGCTTACCTATATAAATACAGTGCTAGCACCCAGCATTACTGCGTATAAACAGTGAAGTATGTGTGGGGCAATCTCCCTGCTTGGGCTCAATATAGGATTTGGGGTGGGGCAAGGTTTGGTGTATGCAAAGTTTCTTTTGCATTTAAAGAACATGGATTAATAGAAAATATCGCGCGAAATTTTAAGCTATTTATTTAACCTCATTTTGAAATACATTTTAATGAAGAAAAATAATAGTTTAAAATTTCGCTTATGAAAATACAGTACTAAACCAAAGTGTTCATCTGGCAGTACTTAGCATGCCATCCATGGTCTTCTTTATTTATTTTCCATGCATTTTGATGGAAAAAGTGGAACTTCAAAAATTAATTAAAAATAACCCTGTTCCATGGTTTAGTCCCAAACAGTTTCAAACAGTTTCAGACCGCCAGATTTGGTGCGGACCAGTACAATTTTTCAAGTGTGGAACGACTTCGGACTAAATCTGGCGGTTTCAAACTGTTTGAAAGTCGGCAAGGAACAGACCTAATACTTATAAATGTTTCCTCACCCTAAAATTGTGATATTTGGTGTTTTTTAGTGAATATCCATCGAATGAGACGCGGATAGCGTGTCAAAATTCGGGATGTCGTAAAGGAAAGTTGAGCCCACATCTCAGTAGCAGAAACAAGCATTGTAGGTATTCCGTCCACTGTTCAATCCATGGGAAAGCTTATATTATGTTACGTTACGTTACGCTATCAGTACCAAAAGCTTTCAGTCTACGGGACTGCCCAAAAGATAGCTTTTTAGAAAAGCCACTGATGGTAATGGTGGCGCTAATGTTGTTTATTTTTGACACTGACAGAAATGTCATACGTCTCATGATTCATTTTGCTGTTTTGCTATCGAAAACGAAAATTAATAAAGTTTTGCCTGCTGGCTGTGGCTGCTTCTAAATAAATACTCAACTTAAACGTGCGTAGAAAGAACTAAATAAATAAATTTTTCCTTGTATCACAACTTAAGTCAATAATTTGTATTCAAGAACAACGGGAATACCATCAGTGTGAATATTTTTCTAAACGAAAAAAGTGAAATTTTAACAAAAGCATTAGGACAAAAGAATTTAATAAAGCAATAATTATAAGACCACTTGAACAAAAAAAATCACTCAAAAAGTACGTGTTGGAAGTGAAAAGTTGACTGTACTTGGTGTTAAGTTCGCGAAAGTGCACTGACATACAATTTATCCATAAATTTAAATTCCGAAAAAAAATTTCCAACAAGTTTAAGCGAAGTCGGTACAAAATGTCGAACGATTTTCCAACGATGAGAGATGGAATACAGGTGAGAAATCGTTTGGTTTCAATTTTTTATGAATTTTGGTAGATTTAATAATAATTGATGTTTAAAAAAATATCGTTTGTAGTTTAATTCAAATGTCTCTTGTTTAAAAGTGTGTTAAATGTTACTAGTTTGTCTGTTTTTTTGTAAAGCTTGGCCTTGGCTATACGTTGGCGTCAAAACAGACAAACGCAGAGATAAGATCTGCCCCAACCCACCAAGTGAATATTGAAATTTTTGAATCCAATTACCATGCATTCTGCAAGTAGTGCAAGTGCAATATTATGACTTCTAAAAAAAAGAAAAGATTGTGGTGGTTTGGTTGCAGTGATGACGTCAACAAAGGTCTCGGTCAGTTTCATGCCTTGTGTACGCTGGGGTGACCAGAACCGACAAAACGGCGGTAATATTATACGAACATTAAAAAATAATGAGCTTTTAAACAAATAATAATGCATATATGTACCTTAGGGGTGTCGGAATTTTTTTTTATTTTTTATATTCAAAATGGGTATGGTGGATCTTGTAAAGGGTTTAGAAAGATGAAATTTTTATTCTGGGACATTTTCCAAAATCGAATTTTGAGACCCCGCGGCCGTTTTAAGGTAAAAAACAGCACATTTCGAAAAAATGGTCAGGAAAACCAATTAAATTTTCGTCGATATGTTGTCAAAATTACTTATAATGTTTTATTTTGGCTTCCTTTTCTCATTTGCATTGACCGAACAACAATTTAAAAATGCTGTATAGTGTTAAGAAAGCAAGTTTCAACCAATTCGAGCATTCCATTTAGAAGAAATAATCCGAAACGTCTAGAAAATCGATCTATTCTTCGGGGAGATTTAATGTAAAAAGTTATGTCATGATATTTTGACAAGGAGATTTTAACGCTATCTTTTTATCGAAAGGTTACAAAAGCAAAATAAAATCATTTTAAGTTACTGTGACTTCATATAATATTGGTTTTTAGGGCCGCTTATTCGAATTGAGGTTTTTTAACCTAAAAACGACCGCGGGGTCTCAAAATTCCATTTTGGAAAATGTCCCAGAACAAAAATTATTTCTTTCTAATCCCTTAACAAGATTCACAATACCCATTTTGAATACAAAAAATAAAAAAAAATTCCGACACCCCTAATGTACCTATACCTATACTACACATATACATTAAATTCTAAGTTCATTACGCAAGACATTTTTTATTGTAATTAGTACCACCTATGTACTTGTACCTACATTGAATTTACACTGCGTAACAGTTGAATAGAATCAAAGCATATTTCTTTGGTTAGAGTAGGTACTAAGCTCTTCAGTAAATTTACCGAGCTTTCTCCTTTTTTTGCTAAACGTATTGGTTTTAAACAGAATAAATCAGATAGTACCGTTGTGCTAACATGAAGTTATCCAGGACAGTTAAATACAATATATTTTCTAATAATAAGCTAAAGCTATCAAAAAAAAACTTTTCTTATATTTTTGAAGTAAACATGAAAGAAAAACAAATTGATAGGTATAAAAAGTGTGAATTGATGTTAAATTCAAATTTAAAACTGCAAATTTGAAATTTCACAACTACTGTCAATTTCGGAAACATAAAGATATACCTACTTTTCTGTTCTGTCTTGGTCTGACAGTTTTCACACAGTTGCACTGTTCTGCTCTTTTGTAGTCTAGTCTTTCTTCAGTCAACACAGCTACTTCATAAACTTATCTCAGAAGTGATTTGTTAGGTAGTTGTTTTATATAATTTATTGTAATATGTAAAGAATTGTAAAGAATTCCTTATTAGCATATTATCCAAAATCATACAGTCGTCAAACTATCCATCCATCATACTTTTTCCATAGTATTAATGTTCGGCTATCCAAACATTTTATAACCCTTGCGTTGAGGATTGGTGCATTACCTTGCAGGAATGACAAAAAACATTGCCGAATTTATTCCAATATTTTTTTTCAGAAGATAACGGTCATTTTTAAAATAGAATACAAAAATCCATATCAATTAAGCGCACTTGAAACCCTTATGCCTGCTTCCCGCCTATGGTGATGTTCTCGCAACTTGGATTTTTAGCTGCAAAGTACCTAATTGGAATTGGAATCCAATCTAAAAATAAAACTTCTGTTTGTTTGCTTCTGATGTGGCTCTTGCTTGCCTTTCATTTATGTTTTTTCCCTTATTTCCATAAACTTTTTTAAAACTATTTCTGTTCTGCCCTTCTTGAAGTGCTTTATGCTTTTGAAAGCCTCTTTTGATCTCAATATTGGCAATGTACACTTATACTACCCTGCCTATATACTCTTCATATTTCATACCGTCCAAAATAACATGCTTTCTTTGGAGGACAACAAAAAAAACCATTTGCGAATATTCTAACAGACTTTTGAGTTAGGTATTGTGTACATTGTTTTGGATATTGATTCTTCAGAGAAATACAAAACAGCAAGTAAACCTGTTTCACTAACTTCTTAAAGTGCTTAACCCTTTGATAGTACAAAAAATAACGCTTGTATCTATTCAAGTGGTCTGCAGTATATTTCGAAACCATAAAATTGGAAGTACAAACAAACTTCAACAATTAAAAGAGAAAACATTAGGAAATGGAAAAGTTAAAAATAAAATTGTTTTCTTAAAACAGCCGTGCTATTGCTTTACCTACCTAACCTTTTCATAACAAAACAATATTTAGTATTCATTAATGTTTTATGCAACCCTTCACATAGATTGGAGTTCACTATCCAATTATTATGACAACAAATTGTTGTAAAGCTTGATGTGATGAGCACAACTCAATTAAACTTTATCAAAATGTTATTTTTAAATTTATGTTACAACTTAAATTGGAAACCATAAGCACAAATCAATTCATTATTCGATTTTTTTTTAAGTTCTGTTATGGGAATTATTGAAAAGTTCACTTGTCCATACAAAAACCAACTTTGAGGTTAGAGTTGATCATTGAAAGAAATACTAACCGATGAGAACAGAAAAAGAGACGAACACAAATCCTTGCAACGATTGTGTTCCACTAATTACTAATTAATTACCTACCTTCAATTTAGTACCTATCTTCATAATTTTTATTTGAAATGTCTAAAAATCGAGGCACAAAATTTTCAATGATGGTTTTTAATGAAAGCTTTAACCGGCGCTGGCGCCTAATAAGCATGTGTTTCGGTATTTTTGGCATTTGCAAATAATAGTCGCACTTAAATGGACAAATTATTGTGAAATTATTATCAAGTAGATGACGTATAATTTTTTATCTTCATTCACCTAACATACCGGTTAATTTACAGTGTGGTTCTTTAAGATAGATGCATTTTTTTTTTTTCATAAAACTTTTTTTCTTCCTTTTTTGTATTTATTAGCTTTTAATTATAAATACATATGTCGTTTTCCATTGGACATTCAGAAGCCTTCCGAAGCGTCCGGAAGTCTTCTGAAACCATTCCATTGGCACAAAAATCCTCTTCTGACGATTCTGAAAAGAGAATTTCGCTTCTTGATTTGAAATCAGAATCCACTCCAGAAGCACTAATACATTCAAACTCAAACGTCAAAACAAACTGCAGTGCAACTTCATATTTTTTTTTCATCCCATTTTAATTAATTGTGCACTCGTAAGCACTGAATTTAATAAAATTTAATAAACAAATTAAGAAAAACAAAAAGAAAAATTATTATTTGTAAGTAAGGGGTGGATACACTATTGTTTTTAATTTCACTTTTTGTGTGCCAGCAAAAAGTTTCTATTTAATGATTCACTAGTACAGAGACAAAACTTCAGGATTGAGTAGAAGTAACAAGCACTGTTCCATTGGATTCAGAATGAGTGTCTTCTTGAGTGAAACCAATGGAAAACGACAATAGAAAGAAAAGCTTTACCACACTGATCTTGCTGTAAAATACAATGGCGGGAGTTCACTCAGAAAACACTTTTCTCGCTAGATCCAACTTTTGTAGGTATGTACATATTGGAAGCCGTGCAAATTCCAAACCCCTCGGATTTTGTGTGTTTTTATGTAATATTTTACATTTATGTCAGTTTTCATTGTTGAAAAGCATTGATCTGTTTGTGATAAGATTTTCACTTTTTCCATTTGTTCATGTTTTATTCAAAAAAAGATGGGATCTAGGGTCCAATTTCGCAAGAGTGAGTTTTTTCTGTGTACACAGAAAATGGTGTACACATCGGTTTCTGTAATTCCGCAAGAGTGAGTTTAATGTCGTTTTTCATTGTTGAAAAAATTTGATCTTTTGCGAAAAGATTTGCATTTATTCTACTTTTTCATGTTTTATTAAAAAAAAGATGAGATCTGAAGAAGAAAGATGCGATCTTTCTAGCTTGGGAGATTTGATCTGCATTCACTAATACATGCAAACACTTTCCTGTCAAACAACATATCGCAGTTGAGCATTTTTTTGTTTTGCATTATTTTTGTACGACATCGTACGTGATATTTATTTGTTTGCGTGTATGTGTGTAATTGAATCTACTCAAAAGTACGCCCAGATGTTTCATTCAAGACAGCGATTCTTGATTTTAAAATCAAATCTTTCAGATTTCAATGAAAAACGACATAAGATTTTTGACAGGTATCGTGTGCACTATCAGCCAAATTTATTCACACTTGTTTTGGGCGTGAATAGAATGTATGCACGGAAAATCATTCACTCTTGCGGAATTGGGCCCCTGAAGACGAAATATGCGAACTTTCTAGTTTGAAAAATTTAGTCTGCATTTAAACTTACATACATACATGCAAACAATCTCATGTCAACCGTCAAATAGAAATTGCGGTGAATTTGTTTGTTTTGTATTAATTATGCCGACGACATACGACGTTTTTATGTATGCATGCATGTATGTATGCTATGTGTGTAAAGTGCCTCTGCGCTGAATGCACAGATTCATTCAAGACAGCAATTCTGGTCTTCTTTTTGAGAGGACAGTCCTCTTTCTCGGCATCGTGTCCTCTCTTTTTAGTTTTATTAAAGAGGACAGTCAATTGTCCTCCTTTTGCTTAATTGTCCTCCCAAATTTTGTGTACGTTTTTAAAAAGTTGTCCTCTTTTTAACCCTGAAAAAATGGTCATCGCAGTTATAGCTATCATTGAAACTCATCATTGAAAACTTTAATGATTGATTTTGAGATGTTTAGAAAGCAAAATCATTTATTATTTTGATGGACGATTAAAGCTCAAGACTTAATTAATATTTCTAGCCAAACAAAAATTTCATATCGGCCCAAACCTCCACAAAAATTGACTTTTAATCTTTCAATGATCATTGGTTAGGTAGCTCAGTCATTGAAATAAGAAAAGTCTTTTTATGTGGAAAGTTGGGCCTATTTGAAGTATTTTTTGACTAGATATAGTTCTCAACCGTTAGGTGTTCCTAACTTAACTTTTAAATAAAATTAAATTTTTCACCTAAAACTAAATAACCTTTCTCCTTAATGTGTGGATGTAATTACTTATTAATACAAAAAAGAAAGAAAAAAAAAACAATAAAATGTATGAAAACAAAAATGGTGTCTATCGAAATGAGCCGCACTGTTGACATAGGGAATTAATTTTAATGTTTCAAAGGCCTTAGAAACCGAAAGCATTGGTATAAGTAACTTCCCAATGCCGCGCTGAAATCAACGCAGAGTTGAAAACGCGGACTGGGTGACAGGTCTTAAGGTAGAAGTATAATGCTCGGAGAGGCACTTCAGTGGTCGGAAGAAAGCAAGCGAATACACGGAAAACATATGACACAACTATAATTACATAGCGGGACGTTTCGTTTAGTTTCGTTCACTTTTGCTTTCGGAAGTGAGCTGCGCTCCCGAGCGCACTTAACTGTCAATACTGAATGGTGTGGCTGTAGCTGTGGCTCGTAGCACTGTCAAAGTAGAAATATACAAAAATAGTATACAGCGATACAATGTGAAGCTGTGAATGTAGCTTAAAATGTATGGTGTAATGGAAGTTAATCAAAATTCAACTCTTGATACAAGCTACAGCTACATTCATTCTGTTCAAGGGATAACTCTTCGCTGAAGTGTAACTGACATTTTGGAATACAAAAAAAAAGAGATAGATGATAAAGTACATTTATGAGTGTGTTCCCCTTTTCTGCCTGAACAGAATGCAAGACGGAGCTAGAATAAATGTCAAAAATGCTGCAGCCAGAGCTGCAAGAGTTGAACAATATTTAACCTTTGCTGCCGCATTTTTTGACATCTACTGGAGCATTTTTGACATCTACTGCAGCATTTTTGATATCTACTGCAACATTTTTGATATCTATTTCAGCTCCGTCGCCCATTCTGTTCAGGCAGTTAGGTAATTCGGAAAGATCGTTTGCTTTTGTCATTTGATTCAGTGGCCTTCCGACAGTTATATACCTTTATGCATTGCCATATAAAACAACGCAGATGTCGCTCTGTTGGACTGAGTCTTTTTATTGCCATTATTTGCATTAAGAATTGATTTTGGCATTATTTTGCCAATTTTTTGGCATTTTAATAAATACATTTATGAATTCTGTTCTTGATACATACTTTGAGTTTTTCAGTCTTGAAATGAACGAGTTCCCATATAAAACAAAAATATTTATGTACATAGCTTAAATAAGAAATTAAAATTCGATAGCTGCATAGTACCTACATATTAACAAATTATTTATTTATTCAAAATAAAAGATAACAGAAAAAGATGTGCTCGAAAAAGTTCAGAAAAAAAGTATTAACTTTAAGATACAAATAATGTACATAAATTATTATTAAATTAGGTTACTACGTTATTTTATCAAGAGTGAATTTTGTATCTTTAATTAACAAGTAAAATTGAAATGAAACTGAGTGAGGTGGAATGCAAATTAGTAAATTTAAATTGAATAAGAGTCGATTTTTCAATAGTCAATTTAACCTCGGATATAACTTACGCTTCAGATAAAGCAAACATTTGTTCCTGTTGCTATAGTATTTATTCCTCCGATAGTTTAACTGATGATTGAAGAATCAGCTCTAATTGAAATATAGAAAATAATAAAAGTTAATTATAAATGATGAGCTGCTAGAAACTTGATGGCGTAACATCTAATGGAAAACAAGAACCTAGTGACTTTCAACTCTCAACCATTCCCGTGTGAGTGGTTGTTGGCAGGAATGGAGGAGAACTAACATTTTCTACCCAGTCCGATTAGAAGCACACTTTATCAAGGTAATATTCTTGGTAGATTTCTCGCTTTCTCCAAAGAGGTAGTACCCCTGAAAAATATATTTGGTTGGGAGAGGCTGGGACTCTGTAACATGAAAACATGAATATATATTACCTACAAAGTTTAAACTGCCACAAAATTGCGATGAAGGTCTTCTAAATGTTCATATTAATGAATCATATTTATGGATGCAGTTTTAAGACCACAAGCAAACAACTGTCTACGCTTCCAAAAATAAAATAAAAGTTGATTTCATTTGACCCACCCTTAGGTAAATGGATACTAGAATATAATGTACCTTTTTAAAGTTGAATGTAAAAAAACTCATCTTTCACACTTCATATGAAATAATTTTCTTATTAGTATTTCAAAACCGTAAATATTTTTTTTCTTTCGTGACCATGAAGAAATCTAACGTTCAAGTCTAGGTAAACATTATTATATTTGATAAGATCACAGACTAATCTATTCAAACCAACTTGTTGTCATTTTCTGTATACATATGACCGAATTGTAACAATATCTTATCTTTGCAATTTTTAAAATTGAAATATTGTAAGCTCATTGATCCTACCTTGATGATACTTTCATATAAACTTAAATTTCAAATTAATAAAATTATCTTGTAAGGTTAAGTCAATGTATTTAATTTTAATTCTCCCGATAAGAATATATTTTTTTTTTAAATAAGTTACATAAAAGAACCTATATTTGGAAGATAGCAACATGCTTTAAATAATTGTTATTTATTGTTATCTTATTTCAATAAATAAGTCTACAAGTATTTTCCTTACATTTTTCAAGATAGTAAATGTTTTATTATGTTTTTTTTTCTTAACTTCTTTTAACTAGTTTGTTTATTTGATTCGCGTGCCATTCCATATTGATAATAATGATAATGACCATATAATGTATGCATAGTATGTATTCGGAGAAAAATTAACTTGTGTCGATGGCAGAAGATTATCGTATGCTAACCTATCAATATTGACTCACAGTCAACATCTAGCAATATTTTGTGAATTCTATGAAAACTATTATCTGTGTAACATTTAGAACGTGTTATTAAAGCTTACGTCAGAATTTAAACTTAGGTACCTTTCATTATTAATTAAATAAAATTGGATTGTGATTTTACTATTGCGGTTGGAAAAGGCGTGTTTGGATTAATTAAGCAAAGTCATTTGAAGAATTTGTTCTTAAGAACATCCTCAGAACTTTGTTTTTTGTTTGTAGCCACCGTTCAAGCAATTGTAATTGGTCGTTAAATTCAAATAATATATGTACTTGTACCTGTAGTACCTATTGCATTGATACAAGTGTGCCCCATAGTCATCGCCACAAACCAAAGACCATGGGGTCCTAAAGTAATTTAAGTCGAAAAACCTAAGAGGTAATTTTCTCGTTTTAACTATTATGATTATGGATCAGGTTTCTTTTAATGAAGTTTCTTGTCTCTAAAAATATTTGAAAGAAACATTCAGGTACCGAGTTTCAAAAAAAAAAATCGACCGTGTCGTTCCGAAACATAGTTTAAAAAAAAAGTTTTGAAATATTTTTGGAGATCCAAAAATATTGTTTTTAAAGTTTTGGTACGCTATACTATTTATATTTTTTAGAAGCTTCTGCATACACAAAATTATTAAAATCAATCATATCGTTTTTATGAAATTCGAAAATTAAAACCTTAGGAGGTTCTATTTATAAACATTTTTTGAAAAATATTTTTCCAGCCAAAAGTAGCCTTCACTAAACATAATTTTTTGAGAAAAATAAGATTTTCTAAAATTGCTAACAAAAATTGTATGACAAGTACCGTTAGTACTCATGCGTTGCAAATACCAGAGTTAATAGACAAAGCTACTGATAGCTTAACTGGGATTCTCGGTAAAGCTTTTGAAAAGGGATGTCCATTTAGATCAGGGGGAGCGGGTAAAAAGAAACCACCCTGGTGGACAACTCAACTTGGTAATATCAGAAAAGATACAAGGAGACTTTTTAATGTTGCCAAGCGGACTAGAACAGATAGGGACTGGGAAACGTATAAGACTAGTCAAAAGAATTTCAAGATAGAAACACAAAGAGCCAAACGCAGCTCATGGAGGAACTTCTGCAGTCAAGTTGAGAATACCAATGAATCAGCAAGACTCAGGAAAATACTGGCTAAGGGACCTATTACTCTGGGATCTCTTAGGGAACCCAATGGACATTGGACAGAATCGTGTAGCGAAACACTGGAACTTCTGGTAAACGCTCACTTTCCCAGCTGCACCTCTAACGTGAATAACAACCCGCGAATAGAGCTCTGCATAGAAAATACAACACCAGCCGAGTTGATTACGGAAGAAATGATAAAGTGGGCTATTAACTCCTTTTCACCGTATAAATCACCTGGTTTAGATGGCGTCTTCCCCATGATGCTACAAAAATGTGAAGACCTTGTAGTCCCACACTTAAAAAACATATTCCTAAGTAGCCTGAAATGGAGATATGTTCCCAAGGTGTGGCGGGAAGTCAAGGTAGTTTTTATTCCGAAAGCTGGAAAGCCCAGCCACACAGAAGTCAAAGACTTCAGACCCATTAGTCTCACGTCTTTTCTCTTAAAAACATTTGAAAGACTAATAGACTTACACATTCGCAGCACACTGAGCCCGGAGGTCTTGTCTCCAGCCCAGCATGCTTATTCAAAAGGCAAAAGTGTTGAGACAGCGCTGCATAGCGTCGTCAGCACAATCGAAAAAACGCTCAAAGATAAAGAATACACCCTTGCCGCCTTTCTAGACATTGAAGGAGCTTTTAACAATGTCCGAAACGAGGCAGTGGAAGGAGCTCTCGTTAACCTTAAAGTACATTCCGCCATCATCAGATGGATAATGTGCATGTTAAGAAACAGACAGATAAACTCGGAGCTAGGAGGAGAACAGATCAAAGTATCTACCTCCAGAGGGACTCCACAAGGGGGGGTCCTTTCTCCGCTTCTCTGGATACTCGTGATGAACGTAGTTCTAATGAGACTGAAATATAGTGGAGTAAAAGTAGTCGCATATGTGGATGACCTTGCATTACTAGCGACAGGTAAATTTCCCTCCACAATTAGTGAACAAATTAAGAATGCCTTATTAGTAGTAAATACGTGGACTAAAAACTGCGGTCTAGCGGTTAACCCGCAAAAAACAGAATTAGTCCTTTTTACGAACAAAAGGAAAATACCGACTTTTCAAATTCCCTTTATTGAGGGGACCCAACTCAAAATCTCCGATCATGCCAAATATCTGGGTGTGATCTTGGATAAGAAACTGAACTGGAGTCTCAACATTAAAGAAAGAACGAAGAGCCAAACTAGCAGCTGGAAACAGAGTGCTACAGGTCACGCGCAGATTCTACAGAAATACTCGGGTAATATGGTGTGCACTGACTACATAACACCCCATTTAGACTTCAACAAGCCGTTCACGACAGCCTTTCCTAGTAGAGAGGAATGGCAAATAAACGAGCCGTCAACCGGCGATTCGATGATAGCTATATACACCGACGGTTCCAAGATGGATACAGGTGTTGGTGCAGGGTTCTACTCAGAAACCCTCGGATTATCCAGCTCATTCAGACTTCCTGATTACAGCAGTGTCTTCCAAGCTGAGGTCCTGGCAGTGACAAAAGCTGCTAGACAAGTCTCAATGATGGCAATACCACAAGCTGATATCACCTTTTTCATTGATAGCCAAGCGGCAATAAAAGCGATTTCTGCCATTGAAATCAAATCGAAGCTTGTTACTTGCTGTCGCGAAGAGCTAAGGGTTCTTGGTACACAGCACAATATAAGGCTCTGCTGGGTTCCTGGTCACAGTGGTGTCCCAGGTAACGAAAGCGCTGACGAGTTGGCAAGAATCGGATCGACTCTTGATCCTGATCAGGCAATAACTACAGTTCAGGTTCCACCCTGTAATCTTAAACAGTTAATCGAGAGTAGAACTCTAGCTGCGACAAATAAGCGTTGGAGATCGCTCGATACCTGTGTTATAACCAGAAAATTATGGCCTAGTTTCAACAAACAAAAGACCGACACCATCATCCAACAGAATAAAAAGTCTTTATCTCTTTTCGTGAGTATCATCACCGGTCACAACCACCTAGGATACCACAAGAAAAAGATGAAACTCAGTTTAGACGATTTATGCAGGGGATGTGGTGACATAGAGATTCATGAGGATACTCCTCACTACCTGTGTCACTGCCCTGCGCTTTATCATCTCAGAAACAAACACCTAGGGAGATACTTCTTCAATGACTTGGAAGAACTCTCGGACATTCCAAGCAAAAACATATTGAAATTTATTAATGCTACCAAATGGCTTGAAAATGAAAATCCGTACGCTCTATCAACCACACGACCATGAGATTGGTAACTTATCCAACCACAGTCAATAGGCGTACAAAACATTTCTTCAACGAACGATAACGTAAACCAACCACCGACCTATCATACCCATCTATCAGACGTTGCATGGAGCCACTGCTCCTACGGGCCTGATATAGGGATGATTTCTCAAGTGGGGGCAAAAGAAGCATCACGCTTTTGAAAAGCGTTATCTTCTCAGCCAGGTGATTATATAATGACAGTTAACGAACGGATACATATACCAACCACTGACCTATCATACCTCTCTACCAGACGTTGAATGGAGCCACTGCTCCTACGGGCCTGATAGAAGGATGATTCCTCAAGTGAGGGCAAAGGAAGGATCACACCATGAAAGGGTGTTTTCTTCTCAGCCAGGTGATTATGTGACGACAGACATTTCTTCATCGAACGTTTATAAACCAACCACTGACCTATCATGCCCATCTACCAGACGTTGAATGGAGCCACTGCTCCTCCGGGCCTGATAGAGGGATGAGTTCTCAAGTGGGGGCAAAAGAAGCATCACGCTTTTGAAAAGCGTAATCTTCTCAGCCAGGTGATTATATAATGACAGTTAACGAACGGATACATATACCAACCACTGACCTATCATACCTCTCTACCAGACGTTGAATGGAGCCACTGCTCCTACGGGCCTGATAGAAGGATGATTCCTCAAGTGAGGGCAAAGGAAGGATCACACCATGAAAGGGTGTTTTCTTCTCAGCCAGGTGATTATGTGACGACAGACATTTCTTCATCGAACGTTTATAAACCAACCACTGACCTATCATGCCCATCTACCAGACGTTGAATGGAGCCACTGCTCCTACGGGCCTGATAGAGGGATGAGTTCTCAAGTGGGGGCAAAAGAAGCATCACGCTTTTGAAAAGCGTTATCTTCTCAGCCAGGTGATTATATAATGACAGTTAACGAACGGATACATATACCAACCACTGACCTATCATACCTCTCTACCAGACGTTGAATGGAGCCACTGCTCCTACGGGCCTGATAGAGGGATGAGTTCTCAAGTGGGGGCAAAGGAAGGATCACGCCTTTTAAAGGCGTTTTTCTTCTAAGCCAGGTGATTATAAAACGACAGACATTTCTTCAACGAACGGATGCGTAAACCAACCACTGACCTATCATACCCATCTACCAGACGTTGCATGGAGCCACTGCTCCTACGGGCCTGATAGAGGGATGATTCCTCAAGTGGGGGCAAAGGAAGGATCACGCCATTAAAGGTGCTTTCTTCTCAGCCAGGTGATAATGTGACGACAGACATTTCTTCATCGTACGTTTACATAAACCAACCACTGACCTATCAAGCCCATCTACCAGACGTTGAATGGAGCCACTGCTCCTACGGGCCTGATAGAAGGATGAGTTCTCAAGTGGGGGCAAAGGAAGGATCACGCCTTTTAAAGGCGTTTTTCTTCTCAGCCAGGTGATTATAAAACGACAGACATCCATCGAACTGACACATAAACCAACCACTGACCTATCATACCCATCTACCAGACGTTGCATGGAGCCCCTGCTCCTACGGGCCTGATAGAGGGATGATTCCTCAAGTGGGGGCAAAGGAAGGATCACGCCTTTGAAAGGCGTTTTTCTTCTCAGCCAGGTGGTTATATAACGACAGACATTATACCAACCACTGACCTATCATACCCATCTGCCAGACGTTGCATGGAGCCACTGCTCCTACGGGCCTGATGGAGGGATGATTTCTCAAATGGGGGCAAAGGAAGGATCACACCTCTTAATGGTGTTTTCCTCTTAGCCGGGTGATTATGTGATGACAGACATTCATCGAACTGACACATAAACCAACCACTGACCTATCACACCCATCTACCAGACGTTGCATGGAGCCACTGCTCCTACGGGCCTGATAGAGGGATGATTCCTCAAGTGGGGGCAAAGGAAGGATCACGCCTTTGAAAAGCGTTTTTCTTCTCAGCCAGGTGATTATATAACGACAGACATTTCTCAGCCTGGCGGTTATGTACCAACGGACACTCCTCCAACGACCAAGAAATACTCACCGACTTTTCAGGCTATAGCCTGCTGAAACTCTTCAATACCCTTAACGGGCTTGAATTAACATGGGATGTATCATAGGTTTCTTTTCATAGGGTTCACAACCCCTAGGGTACCACAATGGATCTACATTGATCTAAGTGTGACGGTAACAAAACCAACTGTCAGCCCATTTACCTAACCTAACCTAACCGTTATTTTCGGCTAAAAAAATATGTAGGTTTTTTCGTCTCCGCTATCATCCCTTTTTGTATATAAGGCCAAGGTAACACAAGTAAGTTTTAATTTCGTAAGTTACTTACGGAAGCAACTTTTGATAAAATTACAAGTGTAAACAGCTCTGTAAATGACTTACAGTAAATTTATCAACTTACGTAAGCTGTAAGTCGAAAGAAAAACTTACAATTAGAAATACATTTTTTTCCAACTTACGGAACTCTAACAGCTTACTCAAGCGGCAGTGATAAGTTTTCAAACTTACAAAAGTATTTTTCACTGTAAGTTCATCTGTGATTTAAAGCCTCTTGTAAGTTGCTTCTATAAGACTTACATAAGTGGTAAGTAAAACTTACATGTGCATTCTTGGCCTAATGTAAGTAAAAATCGACTTGCGTAGCCGAAGTTATTTCAAATACAATCAATTTTTTACAGAAAGAGAAATTTTACCCCGAATAGGGGCATAATCTATCAAACCGAAAGAAAAAATGGTTCGATTTAAGTTGTAAAAGGCTTATAAAGGTAAGGGATGTTATAATGCCAAACCCTTGGAAGAATAAGTTCAAACAAGCTAGAAAGACCTGTTAATTTCATATTCAACCAAACAAATTTGTATATGATCAGAAATTAACAATAGGTACTACAATAAATATCCTAAAGGTTCTAAAAATGTCTGGCCGGTTGTAAAAAAACATACTTAATACTTTTTTTTTAGATATATTTATTGTTTCAAAGAAAATTACAGGTTTAACAATTTTTGTAAGTCATTGCACAGCACAGAGATATGATAACATTTTGAATCTTACTACTAATAATCAATATTATTTAATGATTGTTTGCTTTAATTAAATATAAATAAATTTAGAGGAAAATTCTAGGGTATTGTACAAATAAATTTTTATAATAATATCACAGATAATGCTTAAATCTAATTAAAAAAAGAAGGTTTGTTTAAGTAAACAAATAAATAAATATATAAAAACAAGAAATAATAATTAAATAAATAAATACATTCAAAAGTAGATTAATAAATAAGTAAAAAAAAAAATGAAAATGTGAAAAATAAATAAATAGATAAACAAACAAATAAATAAATACATAAATTAATTAACGAATAAATAAGAAACAAAATTAATAGTGTGTATATATGAACAATTCAACTAATAAGTTAATTAATAAATAATTTAACATTTAAATAATTAAATAAACATATAAATAAATTATTTAACATTTAAATACAACAATTAACATTCAGATAAACAAATGTATGTGCAAATTAATAAAATGGTATGAAAAATAAATAATAAAATAGTAAATAGGTTTAAGAAAAAAAAAATGAATAAATAAATAAATAATGGAAAATGGCAATGAAAACATAGGAAAAAAAATAATTATGGTTGTATTGTACTTAATAATTTGTTCATGGTAGGTTTCTAATTAAAGTATTTTCGCTAAATTCACATTAAAAAAAAATTATTGAGAAGTTTAAGTTTAGTATCTATTTTTAAAGATTTTGTCTGTTCATCTAACTCTTGCGTTGAAAAATGCCAGGTTACTTCAAAGATTATTTTTAAGATTTTGTTTTGTATTTGTAATTTTTTCTTATGCATTTCGGCACAATTTCCCAAAACAGGTGATCCATATAGCAACATCGCTTGAAAAGCAACTTTAAAAATTATTAATTTGTTATGTTTGCTCAGTACACACGCCACATACGGTTAATAAGCGGATATAATAATTTAATACCAACGTTAATTTTATGTGTTGTCATTTTTGTGTGCTCCCTAAAAGTCAACTTCTTGTCTAAGTGAACACCCAAGTACTTGTGAGAGTTGACCCAAGGGATGTCGCAGTTATTAATACTTAGGCTACGGGGCGATCGTTGGCTTTGAATGTCTGTTATTTTTTAAACAAAATTTCTGTCAATTATTTTTTATGTGAACTTTCACATAATTTTGGACTAAAATTTACAAAAATGCACATTATATTCAGAGTAAAGGAACGGACCTTTTATTTCGTCTTCGGTTCCAACGATCTTCTTCAATGATGATTTAAATCTAAATCGGGTTTCAGAAAAATTGTATCACGTACACTTTTTCATTGTTTTTTTGAAGAATATGAATGATTGGAAGAATAGAGCCCTTTGAGAATAGGTTGACTTGATAAAAAATAAAACTATTGTGCCTATTCAGCTCAAACTGGGATGACTTAGGCTAGGACCGCACTTGCGATTTCAATCGCGCGACTGTTTAGTTGCCAGAAATAGAACACATGAATTTGAATAAGAATGAACGCACATGCGACCTAGAAATCGCGACGGTTAAAAGTCGAAAATTTGTTCCATTTTTCTGGCGATGCGATTGTCGAAAGTTAAAATGAAACAAACGGACTTAGATGGTTGTGCTCACACCTGCGATTTAAAATAGCGCGACTAAAAAATCGTAGTCGCGACTAGAAAAAGTTATACACGCACTTGCGATTTTCAAACGTACGATTATTTAGCCGCAAGAAATGAGACACATGGTTTTAAATGTGAATGCACACATACGCGACTTTAAAATCGCAGCGATAAAAAAATGGAACCAGATCTATCTTTTGAGCGTTTTTTCTGTCGCAAAATTTAATAGGCGCATGTGCGTGCATTTATATTAAAAACGTTATGTTCTATTTCTTGCGACTAAAAAATCGCTTGGTAGATAGCCGCAAGTGAGTGCATGGCAATTAATTTTTGCGACACCGATTTTTTAATCGCACCGACTGAAAATCGCGAGTGCGGTCCTAGCCTTATACCACATAATTATAAGCTTTCACCTGAAACCAAAGTTGATTCTATTCATCAATGTTTACATTTTTAACACTTAAAAAAAAACTGCAGAAATTTCAAAATTGGAAGATAGTAGAATTTCTCTTGTTCCTCAAAGTCTAAATCATAGCAGAAAAATTAGCGTATTACCTCTCCCAGCAATTCCCATCCCATTTAGTCCCCTCTATTTTTAAAATTGATTTACATACTTCAATACCTCTTGGTGTGAGAGAACTGAATAGAAACACAAATTTTTAAAGGAACTTTGACCATTTTGTTCCAAACATTGTGCATTTGTGTATCATTTGATGATGCTTATTGTTTGTTTATAATATTGGGAACATAAATTAGAAAGAATAATTCAAAAAGCATCGCTTTTCATTCTCCGGCTCTCTAGCAGACTTTTTCACATCAATAATTGCAGTTTTTTTTTGCGTCAACTAAATATAATCACGTATTGAAATCGGTTATAAAAGTTAATGGAAGGAAGTGAAACAAGTTTTTTTTGAAAAAGTACTTTATTGGGCACTTCTAGTAGTGGGTGGTGCCACTTTTTTTCATTAAAACTTCATAAATTTGATCTGGCATGGCATCGTAAAGTTTCTCTATGTAATCCTGCTGAATTTCATGGCTGAAATTTGGGATTTTCTAGTCTTAAAATTATAGCCAGGCTCGTCAACTATCAGTACTAACTATCCCCAAAAGTTTTCAATAAGGTTTTGGTAGGTTGAGTACGGTTTTCATTGAAACAATTCGATATATTTCTCCTCTTTCAAGTCTTGGACTATGCACGCCGCCCGCCGTGTGGATGGGGGGGAATTTTCCTGCTAAAAACTCCCGGTTATGTGTCCAAAAATATCCAAAGATTAAGGAAAACCTCTTTCCAATATTTTATATGAGTTATTGCAGTCATTTTTGAACTTTGTAACTCAAAGTCAAAAGTGCCAAAGAAGATTAGATAGAAAGATAGATAGATAAAATAATTTTATTTTCTTGAAACAATAGTTATAAAAACAAGATTATGCTGGTTTATAAAATTAATAAGGACAATAACTTGTTAAAGTTGTCTGTCAGGCTAAAAGTTTTCCAAATAAATTTTAGCTTAGCTTGAATTTAAGTTAGTTATATTCATTTACAATTATTAGGTTTCGGTAATTAATTGCATTTTTTAAAGAATTTATACAGTTTTAAGTAGCATTCGCCATTCAGTATCTTGAGAAACTCTGTGCGATCAATCGTTTCAGCTCCAAGAAATATTCGCCGGTAAGTTTTGAAGATAGGACAAATGCCGACGAAGTGGTAGGTATTCTCTGTTGCATCCAGGTTACATAATGTGCACAAACCAACAGTGTCATTTCGAAAAGCCCTTCCATTCAAATCGAGTAGTTCGCATCTTGCTTTTAAAATAAGACTTATCATATCCCTTGAATTTGATTCATCGAAATAGTTGGGTACATTGACAAAGGATAGGTTACAATATTCATCATAAAATTGCGATTGCAGAGCACGGTCGGTAAAAGACTCCCACAATTGTTCCTTAAGTTTATTCAAAAGCGTATGATGAGCTTGTTTCCAATCTATATGGTTTATTTCGAGACTGAAAGCAATTCCAGTCTCTTGGAAAAGGCCTGACCATTCCTGGGCCCAATAAATATTTTTTTGCAATACTGCTACTGAAAGAATGCGAGGCAGTCTTTCGCTGGGTAGACTGAAAACTTTGCGCATATATGTAAAATGGACGTCGAGTGTCGTAAGAAATGCTTTTGAGAGACCAGTTTCAATGTGTACTACATAGTTTGGTGTGTGTTTCGGGCAGGTTGAAACATCTTTTAACAAAAAACCGTTGAAGCTTGTGTATGCTCTTTGTACCCCCATACCTGTGCACAATAATACATTATTGACCTAGCAGCTGCGTCGTGTACTTTAAACTTGGCTGAGTGAGGAACATGCTGGCTCATAACGAATCTTGACCATGTTGCGTTAATTGCATTTTTTGATGTTGTCAGCCTTTTTGTTAGATGCTCAGACCATGACATATTATAGGTAAATATGACGCCAAGATACTTATATTGGTTTGTTATTTTAATTTCTGCTTCATTGAAATACCATTTTTCGGTTGCAGCTCTTCGACCACCATTCCTAAAAATAACAATTTCAGATTTATCGAGGTTTACTTCAAGGTTCCATTTCTCGCAGTAGATGCTGAACTTATCGATGATAGTTTGAAGTGTGGCGGGACTATCAGCCAAAAGCACGATGTCTCGGTATTCAAGAGAACGTTTATCTCTAGCCCATCCAAGTATAGTCCAATTGGAAGTTCGGAGTGCAGGTCATTTAAAAACAAAACGAATAGTAGGGCACTTAAAACGCAACCTTATTTAACACCTTTGCTCGTGCGGAAAAAATCGGATGCACTGTTCCCGTCCCAGACAGCAGCAATTGTATCTTGGTACAGTAATTTGATAATTTTTATCATCTTTGCCGATATACCCAAAGTTACCAGCTTATGAATTAGAGCTTGCCTATTTATGTTGTCGAGCTTTTTTTCTGGCTAATTTGGAGTTGTATTATACAAGAAAGGTTGAAAATCTGATCAATAGTGCTACAGCCGGTTCGATAAGCATGGTATTCATTGAGTATATTATTGTTCTCAATCCAGGTTTTAAAGCGGTTCAAAAGTACAGTGGTAAATAACTTGTATAGGGTATCCAAAAACGAGAGTCCACGATAGTTAGATACAACACTGGCATCGCCCTTTTTAAAAAGTGGAAAGATGATTGATTTTTTGAAAGAGGATGGTATTGTTTCGGTCTCGAAAATTTCGTTGAAAAAGGCGTGTAACTCTCCAATAAAACAATCGCTTGCATTCTTATAAAATTCATAAGGTATGCCATCTATGCCTGGAGCTTTATTTTCTTTTGCCGAATTTATAGCTATTTTAGGTTCCTGCAGGTCAATTGGACTATCGAGTAACGTGATGGAAACTGACGGAATTCTTTCAATGTATAAATTATTCGGTGAAATATCCGAGTTGAGAGCACTTTCAAAGTGGAACATAAACTCAGAGGCTGCGATTTGAGTTCCACTATTTAAAGGGCAACCACGTATTTCTTTTGCAATTTTCCACCAGTCCTTCGCAGAGTTGTTGACAGAAAGTTGACTTGAAATGCGTTGATAGTAGGGGTATTCATGCAACTGCGTAAAACACTAGATAAGTTTACGATTTGGTTAATTTTATCTTTTGGTTAATGAACTGTCAAATTTTGTATGAGAAATGGTTTACGCAATTTGGTTAATCTTATCCAAGGATTTAGCTGCGGAAAATTAACCAAAAATTTGGTTTAACTTATCCAAACGTCATTGTGACTTTTAGAGATTGAATTAGGCGTGTTTGTGACTTTTAGAATTAGGCGTGTTCAGAAAGATGATAAAAATGATATCGGAGAACTAAAAAAATAATTATTGCATTGCAATTAGTTGGTGATAAAAGTTGTGAATTAAAACATAGTTTACACAAAAAAAATAATTAGAAGGTCCACATTTACTCAACGATTAAAGGCTCTACCCAACCAACGCGAAATTATAGCGAAGCATTCGCAAAGACAGTTTTTTGTTGTTTTTTAGTATTGATATCATTCACTTTAATTTCGTGTTGGTTTGGGAGAAAAGTACATTATGGGCGTGACATATGATTTGTTTGTATTCGCTAATTTTCATCCGCCCACTGCCATGAGCTTGCGACTAATATACTTCTACCTTAAAACGCGACTTTTGTCATGTATATTAAGGTAGAACTATGATAATTGTTGGTAGTCTACTGAAGTGGTCGGTTGAAAATGAGCGAATACATGAAAAACATACTCATCTCACGGGAGTGAAACTGATATTTGGTGAAGTTGGAACGAAAAAAAGAGAGGGACGATTTATTTTACTTAAGTGGAATATTCTACACTTCTTCTATTGACTGTTTGGAAAGCAACTTTTCGAGGGTTTTTAACCCATTGATTTTGACAGGCAAAAGTTTCGTTGTCGTTCCGAATATTTCGCATTGGTTTGAGAAAGCCTAAATAGTTCTAGCTTTACACTTTGTTTTATCCTTCCGAGTTTCCGACTTCTCGTGGGTTCGGGAGAGCTTTTCTATTTAAAAATTACTACGTTTACAATAAGGATCGGGAGCTCCAGGTTATTTGTCACTTGAGTTGAGTTGAAATGGTATTGAGATTCCAGCAAAATGAATGGCATTGATGTATTTATTTCAATGCAAAACAAATATAATTGAATTAACAGGAGTAGGTACTTACTACACGTATCTATTAAAACAAATATATATTTGTACACATACATGCAAATAAACAGACCATAATGCATTATCTGTAAAACCAACTCCTCGACCCATGCCGAACGCGCCCAAATATTTGACGTTTAACAAACAGCTGATTCAATTACACAGCATTTAACCAAATTAATAAAAAGGTCGTTCATGCAAACTTTTTCGTAAACTTATCATTTTACACAATTTGTAAACTTACGACGTTGCATGAATACCCTTAGTATAAACGTTGTTTGTTTTTGCATAAGGCCTTATAGCTTTTGCTTGCTTCACAATAATTCTTCCTATTAGCATCCAAGTTGTATCTCCTAAAAATTTAGAGTAGTTTAAGTGATTTTTTCCTGCTTAGGTGACAATCCATATCAAACCATGGTTTCTTACGCTCGAACTTAATATTGAAAGGAGCAGGATTCCCGTGGGCTGTATAAATACAATCTTTTAGGGCAAGGCATCGTGTCTCAATTGATGCATTTGATCGTATTTTCTCAGCAGTCTGAAAATGTTGTGCAGTCAACCAAAAAATTACCAATCGTCACCAATGCAGTGTATGAGGGACAGCAATAGTCTACAACCGATGATCCTCTCGCTGACACGAACGTGTACTCACTGGTTTTGTCGCTGAAACCTCGCCCGTTGAGAATAAAAGCGCCAATATCTTCCAAAAACTCGTTAAACTTGTTGCAATTACTGTCAATAACATTATCTTTTGAGTATCGCACATCACTAATAGAAGGTGAATTTGTCTGTACATCAATCGATCCTTTCGTTCCCGTTCTGACGTTAAGATCACCCAAAAGAATGTAATTGTTTGAATCAAATTCATCGAAGAAAGTTTTTAAAGTTTCAAAATCTCTAGCCCATTTGTTACAATTTAGATAAATTGGTATTAGATTTAAGAGTGACCCAGAAAAACGTCTTCTCAAAAAATCTGTATTTTGAATATTTATAAATTTTAGTTGATATATATTTTCAATACTTTGATAAGATTATTCTGCGTCTATTCAGTTGACGCAGAAAAAACTGCATTTTTTGATGTGAACAACTTTGCAAGAGAGCCGGAGAATAAACAGCGGTGCTTTTTAAATTATTCTTTCTAATTTATGTTCCCAACATAAACAAACAATAAGCATCATCAAATGATACATAAATGCACAGTGTTTTGAAAAACTGAACAAAAGTTGCTTTGAAAAATTGTGTGAGATTTTTGTTGCCGAACATCATGTAAAATGCTTTACCCGGCTCTATTTTTCTCTTGCTTTGATAACCAGAACTTCTAAGCTAATTTGCATCGGTATATGTTTTCAATCCTTCTCTATTTTCCTGACAGTCACTGTGTTTCACTGTAATTATTTTATGGATGGTCACTCAAAACTAATTTAACAAACAATTCTTTTTTATTGAGAAGTTTGACATTTTAACACAAAGAACAATGCTGACTTGCACGTTCAAAGACTAGGCGTTGTTAATTTTTTAGTATTTTCGCCTCTAGCATAACCCCACACATTTTTTCTAAATACCTAAACAAATAAATACTCGTCCAGTGACATGAAAAAAATAATACACAAAATTAAATTAAACGAAATAATAAATTGGAATAAAATTGTGTGGACACAAGATATAGCATAGTTTTACAATTAAGAATTGCATGGCCTCAATAATAATACCATTTGACTTCAGATAGATTTAGCATTTGTTTGTATTCCATTCTGAAAAAAAAATGCGTAAAATAAAATTGTTTAAGTGTTGTGTTGTTCAGGATGCTAATGAATATTTTGCTTTATCTTAATTTTGTTGCAATTTTTTGAAGCTATCACATTAGATGTTATTTTATCATCAATCAAATGGCTAATTATAAGAATTCAATTATACTAGCAAAGAATAGACCTACCTACTCTACAATAAAATCTATTGAATTTGTTAAGCTTTTGTGAATGCATCGGAATTTGTAGCAAGTAATAGAAGAATTTTACGGTACTGCAATAAACATTAATATCTACCTAGACCACGATAGTAGATTAGATTTTGTTTAGATTAGATTATTATTTATTTATTTACTTTCTATTTAAAATGTACAAAAATAGTAATATACATTTATTTTAAGACATGGCTCTAAAAGCCGTCTGCCCAACTTTGATAAAGGGCCTTGTGAATAAATAAAAAAGTTAAAGCTATTTTTGGAAGAAGTTTAAGGTACACTAGTAGCTAAAGCAAGAGAGCTCTAGCTTAAGCTTTGTTTTATGTGAATAAAAAAAATTACGTTAAACAGCTTTAGCTAGAAAATTTAAGCTTCATGTTTCGACTAAGAAGCTTAAGTTTAAACTGTTATTTTTGACACCAAAAACAAACGCAAGCAGATTTTGGATTTTGATTTACCAAAACTGTTTTCTTGGCTCTATATGGCAAGTATGTATATTATTTTCATGTAGAAGGAACTAGTCAAAGCTCTCTAGTCAGGGGTCGAGGAATCTATTTTTGTAGCTTTTACTTACTATAATATTCTAGCTAAAGTTATTTTTAATCACACAAAGTGGAGCTTAAGCTGGAAAAACAAGCCATAGTAGTAGCTATTACTAAAAGATACCTTGTAGTTGCTAGCTTAAGCTTATTTTTAACACGCTTTTATTAGTTTCGGTTGTATGTATGTATGTATGTATAATGTATATATGTAATACTACGTTTTCATTAGAGCCGAAATGAGGTAATTTCGCAAATCACAGAAAAAGTGTTTTCATTTGTAATTTGGTAATTTCGTTCGACAGCTCATTTCATTTTTGAATTTCAACTGGCTGTTAATCGCTTTTTGTTATTGTTTCCTTTTGTCTCCTTCCATTGCGCTTTGACATTTTCACACAAAACCCTTTCAGAGCTCTTCAAACTGTGGCTAATTGGGTGTGTTCATTAGATTTTGACTTAATTTCCAACCTAATTTCGTGCAAATTTGGTTGAAATTATCTCATTTCGAAATGTGAATTTGTATGGGAAATGAGATGATTTCGTATCGAATTTGGAAATTTTCAACGAAATTACCTCATTTGGTCTAATGAAAACGTAGTATAACGGAATCTTTGGACGCCATTTTGACCCACTTCAAACGGTCAGATTTGATTCAAACTTTGCACACTTGTCAAAGCCCGATGACAATACAATAATCCGTTAAACATATCCGATTATCCTGATTAGGTTCGTCAGGATTCAAACATTTCTTTCGGGATTCTTTGCATGAGAGTAAAAGAGGTTACGCATACGTGCTACTCCAGACTTACTCTTTAGATCGGGCACTTGGCTTAGCAAAACACATCTGTACATATTAAAGACTGTTGCTTTTTAGCAAATCGAACTAAGAAGTGAAAAATAAAATATTATAGTTTAAAAAACTAAAAACATGCTTTTAGAGTTGATCAAACTAAAAATAGTTCTTAGCATGAGAATGAAATTACTGACGAGAAAATTAATGTCACTGTTCTAAAGCCGTTGGGTGCCTTTGTTGCCATATATTTTAAACTAACTCTGCATTTTGAAATGAAACAAGTGAAAAATTATAACGATTGATACCAAGCTCTAAATTTCGATTTCGCAATTTTGAACTTATTAGGAAAATGGGGAAAGAAAGGATAAAGGAAAGGGGGACCTGCTCGGTGGGTAATTTTCGGTAACCGAAAAAAACAATTTAGAAAGCCCGGACAGGGAATCGAACCCAGATCTATTGGTTACGCGCCAAGAGCTCGTCCAGTTAAGCTATCCGAGACGCGTACCGGAACTATATTTCAGTCACCTATATAATTACCTGCTCGATATGAAGAGTTAGTTTAAAAATGTCCATACAAGGTACCCCACGCTCTTAGAACAGTGACATTAATTTTCTCGTCAGTAATTTAATTCTCATGCTTAGAATTATTTTTAGTTTGATCAACTCTAAAAGCGTGTTTTTAGTTCTTTAAGCATAGTTTACAGTTCCAATGCGAAAAAAAAATTAAAATTTTCAAAACGATTTTCCACCTATTCTGCGCACCAAGTTGAATAATATTCAAGGCGAAAAACGTTTGCTTTGGCCTAAACCACCCATTGAGTCATTAATATACCCTTAATTGACAAGCTATAGGCCTAAAAATGGAAAATAGTTATTTTTGGATGCGAAAACCATTTGCATGCAAATAATGCCTTGAGGTGAATATATTTTTTTTTTTCGGAAGTATAAACCGACCATAAAAAAAAAAATATTTTATTCACCACACTTTTTTTCGCATGCAAATCAATTGCCGGTCTATTGTTTTGCATGACATTTCATGACAGCATAGTTTTTTTTTTGCATGAAACTGTAAACCAATCATGCAAACAATTAATTTTACATTTCACCTCAATTATTTTTGACATGCGAGAATATTTGCATAGATTTTTTTTTGCGCACGGGAACTGTAAACTAGGCTTTAAACTATAAGTTTTAATGACACAAAACCTAGCTTTAATTTAAAAATCCAAGTTTTAGCTTTTTGAATAAATGACAAGACCCAAAGTTAATAAAAGTATTACTTAAAATAGCTCTTCTTTATTAATCTGCTTTTTGCCAATAGTTGTGTAGATTGTTCCAGTCAGTGCCATTCAATTTCGTTTTCATCTCAGCTTTCTCCAGAATGTATTAGTTTCCCAAAGAACTGAAACCTGAAATCTCTTAAAACAGGGAACCTTCCCAAGAAGTGGTAACCACGATAGTATCTTATCTGTAATGTCCAAAATGAGTGTAATAAAACTGCATTTTAAATTGTTCTCTTTTACTATTCTGCTATTATTCTGATTATTCAAAAATTTAATAAAACGCATATACGAGTAAATTGGGGCCAAAATAACAATAAAATATCGATAACGTGTAAAACTCGAAAGATAAAAAGATTTAAAAACAAAACAAATAAAATGCACGACTGGGTCGCACGTACTTGCTCTTATGTTCAAGACACTGCGAGTTTAAGAAAATTGTATATACAATAGGGTGGGCCGAAAAACCAATGTTTTCGATTTTTAAATCACAATAGCGCGGAAAAGTTGCGGGTGGGGAAGACTTAAAAGGGGTACACAAAAAAAATTAAATTGGTTTATATCTTCCGATCGCGCATGAGCCCTTTACTTTGGCGAAATGAGCAAAAAATCACAGTTTTTCGATAATTATTTTTCTAGCTTACCTTACTAATTATTGAATTCAAAAGCTTAAGTTAGCTTCAATTTGAACCGATAATTAATTAAAAAAAAGAATGGTTCAAATCGATTGAAGTCTTCTGGTGACGCATGTGCCCCAAACTCTGTCAAAATATGGAAAAAATCACATTTTTACGATAATTTTTAATCTTCTATAACACAGGCTTACAAATATCTCGACACGTGAAAGTAAGAGTCGTTCTAAGGGTAATTTTTCACGCTGAACTCAAATCCGTTATCCATTTTTCGCTATCAGCTCTAGTTTTCGAGATATTACCGTTAGAAAGTGCCGAAAACCCCCTTTTTGGCCATTTTTGGGGTTATGTAAGTGTGCAAACTGATTTTTATTTTTTTAATTGTACAGATTTCTGAAAGTACTAATTTTAATCTCCAGGTTTAATTCTTAATCTACCCAATATCTCTTTCACTTTTTTAGAAATCTTCAGTTGCATTTCTCAATATATTGTGAAGAGCAGGGAGAGCGACTTCACCAAGATTTAGAAAGAATAGAAAAAAGTTACAAAGGTTTTAGGGATGATGGTATGTTAAGTGACTATTGTTGGTCTCTTGTACATGAAACGGACCAAAATTTATATAAACCGTGCAGTTCCATTACACTTTGTTTTAAAATGTAAGATTTATGTCAAATTTAAAAAAACTATGCTCAAAAACAGGTGATTTTTTAATTTATTTCCAAAAGTTAAGCCGATAGCAAAAAATGGATTTCAGATTTGAAATCTACACTAAAAGCTCTTTTTAGAACATAGTTTACCAGCTCCTGTCGAAAACAACGTAAGGCAAAGAGAAAGCATTTTTTAAATTATATGTAGTCAGATGAGAAATAATAACTAATTTAATATCTCTCAAAAAGTAAAAGAGATATTGGAACGATTAAAGCTGAATTTTGAAGATTAAGATTAGTACTATTAGAAATCTGTACAATTAAAAAAAAATAAAAATCAATTCGCATTAGTTACATAACCCTAAGAATGGCGAAAAAGGGGGTTTTTGGCACTTTCTACCGGTAATATCTCGAAAACCAGAGCTGGTAGCGAAAAACGGATAACGGATTTGAGTTCAGCGTGAAAAATTACCTTTAGAACGACTCTTACTTTCACGTGTCGAAAAGTTAACCGATATTTGTAAACCTGTGTTATAGGAGATTAAAAATTATCGTAAAAATGTGATTTTTTCCATATTTTGACAGAGTTTGGGGCACATGCGTCACCAGAAGACTTCAATCGATTTGAACCATTCTTTTTTTTAATTAATTATCGGTTCAAATTGAAGCTAACTTAAGCTTTTGAATTCAATAATTAGTAAGGTAAGCTAGAAAAATAATTATCGAAAAAATGTGATTTTTTGCTCATTTCGCCAAAGTAAAGGGCTCATGCGCGATCGGAAGATATAAACCAATTTAATTTTTTTTGTGTACCCCTTCTAAGTCTTCCCCACCCACAACTTTTCCGCGCTATTGTGATTTAAAAATCGAAAATATTGGTTTTTCGGCCCACCCTAATATACAAACATGGAAATTATGAAAGAAAAATGTAGAGAAGCATGAAATACGACACTTAAATTAGCTAAAACAACTCTTTTGAAAGTTTGAGGTGAAAAAAAAGTATGCCATCTTAATTCATGATGGAATATGATTGTATGGGAAAAAAATTTTAAAATCGTTGGAGCGGTTTTTTTTTTAATTAGTTTTTTTTATATATAAAATTCTTAAAACATTTTTAAAAACAAATTTTGGTATGCAGATTTAAACTATATATTTATGTGTATATAAAAACAAAATTTGAAAAAAAATTGTCAACCCGTTTTTGAGATATCGAATTTTCAAAAAAAAAAAATTGAAACATTTTTTAAAAATCCAAAAACTTCGTTTTTGAAAATTTTGATATGCAATATTATTTAATTTTATCTGAAATTTGAATATAAAAAAAATCATTTAAATCCGTTAAGCTGATAACGAGAAAACTCAAAATAAAAAAATACGTTCTATGACAGGTACTACTAATAGTTGCTATGTGTAAAATTTTATAATTTTTGATGGTAGATGGTACTAATTTAAGTATATGAAAAAAGCTTAATCAAAATCGTAGGAGTCGTTTTCAAGCAAAAAAATATTTTCCTTTGCGGTTTTTTCACTGTTGTATGGGAGGTACCGTTATTTTTTCATAAATGTAAAATTTTTTCTAAAAATATTTTAGAGAGTACTAAAAAAGTCTTAAATATCGAGTTTCAAAAAAATCTATGATGCCGTTTTCGAAATATTTGATTTTCCAAAAAAAAATTTGAAATATTTTTTAAAAATCCAAAAAATATTTTTTCAAAAATATTGGTACACAAAACTATTAACATTTCTTGGAAGCTTCTGTATAAAAAAAATAATTGAAATCGGTCATACCATTTTGAAGAAAATCAAAAATTAAAAAAATGGTTCCTTGGGAGGTACCATTAATAACCACATTTTTGAAATATGGTTTTCCACCCAAAGAAAGCCTTTACTAAAATAAATTTATTGAATTTTTTTAAGAAAAGTTGTCGAGCCGTTTTTGAGAAAAATACGATTATGTAAATTTGCCAAAAAAAAAATGTATGACAGGTACCGTTATTTTTGGTTCTAAAAAAAAAATGAAAAAAACGTGTCGGCAGAATCACCAAAAACCACTAAGTACCTAGTTTGAAGAAAATCGATCGAGCCGTTTAGGCTGTAGACGAACAGACAGACAGACAGACCGACAGACAGAATTTTGCCACCCACTTTTTTGGTGTTCTCTATCATCGTAATATCATGTTAGATTGTTATCTCAAAATTTTTTTTTGCACGAATCCAAAACTTGCCTTATAGTACCTATAATCGCAAGTAAAATGATTTGAGGCAAATTAATGAAATATTCACGTGAATTGAAATCGATCGAATAGATTTAAAAAAGATTAGTACGTTCAGGTGCTAGAAAGAATTTTGGCGACTAATATTAATTCGAGGTGTAACCTTTCCATCAAAATTTAACCGACAGATTAAATTACAATATCTAGAAAACCTGAGCGAATTGAGCAATTATTAGAGGTTGGATTTGAATTAAGGACATCAGAATCCTTCGAAAAAATATAAACTGGTTTCAGCAACACAAAACCGATCAAGTATTTTTGTATTGTATATTGTTTTATTTTAAGCTACGTACATATTACATACGTCATGCTGTGTAAAAATGAAAGTTTCCTGATACCCTATCCTATTCCAAGTAACTTATAGTAATTAACCTTTTGAAACCATCCAAGGTGAATCTAAAATGGAATCCAAATAACAAGAATGATAACATTATCGATAATTAACAAAAACATTTAATTTTAAAAGAAACTTAACGAAACGTTGCAATCTGTTGTCTTAAAAGCCTGTTTAGATTGGGAAGATTGAGACTGGTCTCACGGCAATTTTTAGACAAGAGAAGTTAAGGGGTCAGAGATTCCCCCACTTCTATTGTCCAGAAACTGCCGTGAGGCCGGTCTCAATCTTCCCAATCTAAACACCGTCTAACCATGTCATGTGAATTCCTTGCATTTACTTGTTATCTTCTGACCATTTTAGTGCTCCCGGAGGATTAAAATAGTCAAAAACTCTGTGAAGCTAATATAAAAACCGAACGAAAGTAGCTTTCCGAAACGTCAAATTGCCAGGTCACCCCCCATAGCATAATGCACTTGTGTGTTAGGATATGAAAAAAAAGGAAATAATAATTGTTTGTTCAATGTTACTCGTAATTTTCTACTCATTCACAAAGTGATAAGTTTTTAATTTCTTACTTGACAAACCTACATATTTAAATCCTTTTTGATATAAATTACTTTATTAAGGGTCTCAGTCTGAGACAGGGCAGCCTTCAATCCTCTACGATCCCGAGAATGCTGCAGTCATCTAGGCCAAGCTTTCTGGCATCCCCGATGGCTTGGTCTTTAAACCGGAGCTTCGGTCTTCTTCGTTCTCTCGAACCTTGGACAAGACTTGGCTGGCGCTTTATTGTCCAATCGTTCGAAGTAGCCGAGCCAATGTAGTCGAAGTGTTTTGATTTTCTTGACTACATCCACTTCTTAACACATCTAATGGAGTTCGCCGTTGTATCTTCTCCTCCATTCGCCCTCTTCGCACACAGGACCAAATATACACCGAAGAATTTTTCTATCGAAAGGGCTCAGTATCAGTTCTCCATTTTTGCTTATCGACCAACACTCGGTGCCATAAAGCAGGAGTGGCAAAGGTTTTTATAGAGTGTGCACTTCGTCTTTCGTGTGAAGAGCTTTGAACCCATCTGTTGCGCCAAACCGAAGTAGCACTGGTTTGGAAGGGTAATTCTTCGTCGGATCTTCATTAAGATGTCGTTTGTGGGATTAGTGTTTATTCCAAGTTGACGCAGATCTTTTATTGTAATTGGTCTTGTCCTTTCTTACTTGAAGACAAATAAGTTTCGCCTGTTCTTCAATTGCCATGAAAGTCTCTATAACGGCCTGTTGGGAGTTGGGATAGTTCTTGCAGCACACAAGATCGCCTTTTTTGTAGAAAGGACATATAGAGCTTATAGACCAGTCTTCAGACAAGCTTCCTTCCACCTAAACTTGGTTGATCAGTTGATGCATGCACTCTTTCAACACATCCCCTTCATGCTTGAAGACTTGATCTTCTTTATAGCAAAGTCTACCTCTTCTATACTAAGTGGTGGAACTGGGTCTTCATTGACCGGAATTATGTAGGTTCGCTTCTTGTCCTATTTTTCGCTCTATCCCATTCAACATCTGCTGGAAATGCTGCTTAAATACATCTACTATTCCCTGTCCTTCGGGGACAAGGTTACCTTCGCTGTTTCGAAGAGCCTGCGTTCCGGTTTTAAAACCAGCAGCTAGATACTTAGCTTTTTTTATAAAGCTTCCGTGTGTTGTTTTCATCGCGAGACTCTTCGATCTCCTCACTGTAGGCTCTAGCGACTCAAGGTAGGCTAAGGCGACCAATGTGCTGTACCTACCAACTTATCCGCCAAAGATGTCTTCCTTTCCAGTTTAAGCATCCGGGCAGGCTCCGTAACTTCTGTCCAGCAGGTCATAAAACTTAATCCTTTAAAGAGCTTTCAACTCCATTGTGAGGTGTGTGTGCACATATTAGGCGATCAAAATCGACAACTTTACTTCTTAACTGAATTCCCATGACGGATTCGCATCCTTAAATTAAATTAGGTGGGGTGGTGATGCGCTAGCCGTATCACCTCACTCGATCCCTCAATGGATCTATTGTGCTCCACAGGATGTGGGGAAATATAGGAATGTGAAGGGTAAGAGGGAGGATTAAGTGGAAGTGTAAGGTATGAGGTGCCTCCCTGAACCATCCTGATTTCTGGAGGAAGTTAAGGATGTTTTTTAGTGGCAAAGATGAGACGCGGCCCAATTCGTCGAAAAAATATTCTCCGATGGCATTTTTCCTAGTTCTGGCTAGGCTGGGCCATTCACAAAGAAAGTGTGATGAGCCCTCTTGCACCTGTTCGTCCTAACACCCTCTGCATAAGTCGGATGTGCTGATGCCCATTCCGCTCATGTGCATTCCCATTGAGTTGTGTTCTCCGTAAAGATTTCAACCAAGAGAGACAGTTGAGATCTGCTAAGCTTAGTAAATATTCTATTTTTTTTTCCTTTAAAGTATCTGGGCAAAGACTTCTTTAAACTCGACAGGTATCAATCTTTGACCATCTGTCCTTAGCAGATTTGAGGAAACTTTGGTGAATTCTGTTTTTTTTTTCCTGCTCCAGTTGCATAAGTACCCTGGGTACAATCTGACTTGGTCCAAGTGATGAATCTTTTTTGACCAGTTCGTCAGCCACTTAATTTTCATAAATGTCCCGGTATCCTGGAACCCATCGAAGGGTGACTGAATTTGTTTCGCCGAGCAGTCATAATTCACTACGGCAACGATCATCAACCAGTTTTGACTTCGTGATAGTTAACGAAATGGCTCTGTTTGCCGCCTGGCTATCTATGAAGATGTCAATGTTTTCATTCATCAGTTCACATCTGGAAAGATATTTTGCGGCTTCGCAAACTGCAAGCACTTCCGCCTGGAAAACACTGCAAAGCTTCAATGGTGTATTTACTCTGAAAAAATACCTGACTCTACCCCTGGTTTCGTTTTGGATTCGTCTGTAAATACCGATATAGAATTTGCGTCAATAACCCGGTTTTCCTTCCATAGTTCCCTTGTCGGGATATCTGTTAGTGCGACTGGGTTAAAATGTATGTACGGTGAAATAAAGTCTGTTTGAATGTCTGTGTCAGTGAAGTTCATTATAGTTTTGTGACCGCAGTGGCTCTTTTTCTTTTGACCACCAACTCCTTCATAAACAGATCGAGTAGGGCAAGTGAGAAGAAAGTTTCTAGGGCTGCGGTTGGCTTGGTTCTCATGGCACTAGTTGTGCTAATACATCCTTTTGGTCATGGCTTTAAGATTGATTGCCTTACTTATAGACTGTAATCTTTTCTGACTAACCGATAAATATGTCATTTTAAAATTTGGCAAAGCAATATAAATTAAAAGAGTTTTGGGGCAACTGACCTTAACAGCAGCTATTTTAAATATATATGTATGATATAACATGTAACAGACATGTGTTAAAGGTCAACTAGCTTGAAATATTAATGCTAGGCAAATTTCCTTTGGAATAAGTTTTTGATTGAACAGAATATAACACCAACTGCGAACAGTTAAGGTTAAATACTTTTTCACCATTTTCAATCTAAATATTCCAACAACTGTAAATCATCCATCTCATAGCACCCACAAGGTAGCTCCATTCAAACAAAAAGAAACACACAAAAACAAAGAATTTACGTCTTTGAAAAATGAAATAAAGAATATATCTCAATAAAAAAAGTAGATACATATGTACATATTCAGAAATTAAAATTCGAAAATTTTCCCAGCCATACCATGAGAAGAGAGAGAAGTTGCAACTGATGTCACTAAAGTGAAATTAAACTTAATGGATAATTTTAAAATTGGCCATCAGGTCAATGGCATCACCTTCGGAATTTTCATATAACCTACATACAAACAATATACATACACACCAAATGCATATTACTTGCGTTGAAAATATTTTTTATTAGTATTTTTGTTAACAAATTCAAAGAGTGAAATATTGCTTTCAATTTAAAGCTTTGTCTAGATTTCTCACGGAATTTATTGTGTCTATGACATTATTTTAAGATTTATCATGTGGCATATACCTATACTTAATTTGGTTTTATATCAATTAATCCTCGGTGTGTGAACAGAGGCTTTTTAAGAAGTTAGTGGCAATCGTCACTTTAAGTTCATATAATCAAGAACTGCATTATAGATATACAGGGATTTGCACCTTTTTCCGATGCAAGCATTCATCATCATACCACAGGTTCTTTCTCTTTGGTGACTGGTAGCCTTATAAAAGTGGTTTCGGCTACCTCTTTGGTACCGCATGAGGGCAGCCTCAAGCTTTTAGGGCTTATATACTGACTTCTTTAGTGGCGTGGAAGTAAACCAGACGTTAAAACCCTCAAACATAAATAGCCAGGTCCTTCCTTATCCATATGAATGCAGGCCGGATAATCGTAACCCAAAAACCATCTACACTCTGAATGAAAGATTGCTTTGTTTACCTTTTTTATTTGCCTATTTTTCTTTCGAGTTTTATCCGTTATTCAATAAACAAATAATTTTTAATAATGTTTTGTCTAGATACAGTAAAAATAACTCAATTTTTTGTTTTCATCAAATTCATAAGTGTTTATTAGATACGACCTTGTAATTCTTAGCCGACGACGATTTGGCTAAACAAAATATCAATTAGTGATCATTTTTGCATTGTAAATTTATCAATTCCATAGATAGGAAAATCATTAGATATTGTCATATCAATTAATAAGATCTTCGTTTCCTAATATTTATGTAGTATGTATGTATGTATGTATGTATGTACATTAAGTATATCAGTTATTTATATTTTCTTAGTTTAATTATTTTTAAACATTTATTCGTAATCAAGGTTAAAACTTGAATCAAAACATTTAACCAATCTATGGCGCAGATCTCTTATCGGTTTTCTTTAAATCAATTTTTTGTTGAAGATTTTTTAAAACAAAAACAATTAATAGAAACATGACAGGCGTTTAGAACATGCTCACATACTTTTGGACCGCATAGTAAACAAATATGTGTACTGTGGTTGGACCCATCGAATATTCCTGTTATGAAAATGAAAATCTCATTGTGGGGAACGGGGTGGGTACAATAGGAAGGTTACCGTAAATTGAGTTTTCAAAATTCCTTATATTATCCATTTTTTGAAAATATTCTCAATTTCAATCGAAAATGATTATTTCGTCTGCCAGGGAAGGGCAATCGCTATTTATTTTTTTTTTTTTTTTATTAAAAAATTTCAATTCTGTCCAATAGTTAAATTTTGAATTAGAGGCTTTAGCTTCCAAAAAAAATATGAAATTTTTATATCGTCTCCCATTGCTGAATTAATGTTTTACATACGCCGCAGTGTACGGTGAACAGAACTTAATAAAATTGTTTATGAGTTATGACAAAAACCCTCACATTTCACTGATGAGTCCAAGTGAGATAGTTGGGACGAAACCCCAATTTTTGTGGCAATTTTCGAATCTCTATCTTTGTATATTTAAACTCTATACATTCCTTTGGAACTTAAAATTTCAAAGCTCAATTTCAATTATCTTCTCTGTGAGCTTACTTTAGAACATAAATACATCATTTTAAAATGTTCACTGGGGACGCAACTTGTGTAGGAGAAGAATTATAGTGCAGAACAACAGTTATGGGGCTATAACACTTTCCCTGCACACGATACAAACAAAATAGTACTCATAGAGACCTTTCCAATGATATAGATCATAAAGTCAACGATTAGAAGCAACTCATTCAATTATAGCCACTCTCTTGTTATTCGAATTACTTATATCTCATATTTTCAATTGCTCACGCAAAAATTTTAGATTAAAATTTTTAAAATAAATAAAATGTATTTTCCTATTTCCAGGATGTCGAAACTGGCGAAGTAGAATACATCTTTGCCGAACGTGAGCCTCCTACCCAACCTCAAAGAATTGAAGTTGATGCAGAAACAGGAGAGCCAGAGTGTTCAAAAATATCAGTTCGCTACTTGAAAAGAAAATCCTTTCAAATTCCAAAACAATACTTGAAAACTCCTTTAGAAGATGACGATTTTGATGAACCCTCCTGCTCAAAGAAGATTGCTGCATATAATCCATTCGATAAGGAAGCTTTCATAAGAATGGACTGTGTAAATAAGGTAAATAATTTACAACTTAAACAAATTAGAAAAATTAAAAATGAAACTCTATTTTTTTTTTGCAGGACATCGTTCTTGGATTCACAAAATCAAGCTACCTGCTGTTCTTAGTACCATCAGTTTTCTGTTTCACAAAGATGACTGCTATTTTTATATTAGCATGTGAATCACTCCTTCACTATTTGGCACATTATAAGAATCGAAAGAATTCCAACTCAAATGTTTTCTATCGAAGTCCTTTACATTTGCTTACGTCACAATTCTGTCGTGAGTGTTGTGCAGAAAACGAAATGGATTCAATTAGAAAACTCCATAAGATCAGTTCGTCTAGATTAAATATAAGCTTCAAAGATATGACAAAAGTTATTGGATAGTTATGGAAATTATGCAACTAATTTTTATTTTTTTTTTTTGGTTTTTGTGTTTAGTTTATTCGTCAATTTCTTCTTCTTCTTCTGTGAAAATATTTCTTACGATTAATTTTAGTGTTTGTTTGTTCAAAAATAAACTTAACAATATTTATTTTTTAGATCATTTATCTGTATTAAGTTTTATTAATAAAAAAATATGAATAAAAATACTTACCATAAGAACAAAAGGAAACGAAAATATTATTGTCTCTATAAAGTCTTCCTCAATATTCTTATAATTTTAGAGAGCTGTTTATTTTTTTTTCAATATATGGAATAATGGGTGAAGCAACGTAAAGGCCAATCAACCAAGGTGGAGTCGTATGAATAGTCAAAAGGTTTATTAAGGAAACATGCCTATCATAAAGTTGATTGACAATATGCCGTTAAAAATAGACATGTTCATTTACGTTTTGCATGTGGCACAGTGAGTTCTAGTTTACAAAGTTAAGGTTAAGGTCATGCACCAATTCAGATGTGTTTACATTTTTCAAATCTCGATATTAAAACATTGAGGAACCTGAAAAAATATATACAAACATACAAAAAGCTAATAGTGCTTGAAGAAACCTTCATGTCAAGATCTGGTAGATCATAATTTAACCAACATCGCCTGATGTTATTATCTAATATCGAACTAGACTCTTTGAGGAAGTGGGTAGCCGTTAACTGGATACATTTAACGGGACTTAGATTAAGTGCCTTAATTATACGAAGAAAATTTTCAGTTAAATGCTAATGCAACAGATAACCGTTAAAATGTCCACAAAGTAGTTTTTACTGCAATGAAATTCGAAACTTCAATCGGTCTGGCGATTGTTCGCTTTCAATTTGAAAATCACTTGAAAAAATAATTTCTTTTTTCTCCGAGAACAATCTATACATATTTTTTCATCAAAACTATCACATCTAATTCTAATTTTTTTAATAAATTTAAAATTTAGTGCAACTGCAAAGAATTTAGCAAGTTACGAAGTAATCTTTTTTTGTTTAAGTGCATACTTTAGGTGTTAATCGAAGTTTTGAATGTTTTACCTCATCTTAGAAGCAGCAAAAACAACCATTTTTTTAACAAAATAAATGCATTTAATCACTTAAGTATGTATAACAACCCGTATTGTACAATAAACCGATCTTTTAACCTTATTTGCGGGTAAAAAGAGAATTATAATATAAACACTTCAACCTGTGACATTATTCTTATTATTGCATTGTTTCTTGCTAACACGATTCATCAATCTGACCCATTTTTTTAACATTTGGTGATACGGTGAATTTTGCCCCTGTACACGCAATCACATCATCGACTGTAAGTCCCTCTGCAACTTCTATCAATGTGAGACCAGTTCCTTTTTGAACTTCAAAGACGGCCTAGAAATTAAAAAAAAACCCTTTGTTAAACATAATCTTTTTGTTTTTAAAATACGTCTAACCTTTTCTGATATAATCATATCCACAACATGTTGTCCCGTGAGTGGTAAAGAACATTCTTGCAAAATTTTAGGTGCTCCATTTTTGGTATTGTGTTCCATGGTAACGATCACTTTGGTTGGTGCAGCAACTAAATCCATAGCACCTCCCATGCCTTTCACTAATTTCCCCTAAAAATACCAAAATATTTGCATTGATTTTCTTCGTTTGACTGATTAACATAAAGATTTAAAAGTTAATCACCGGAATCATCCAGTTGGCTAAATCACCAGTAGCTGAAACTTCCATAGCTCCTAAAATAGTCAAGCTTACATGTCCACCACGAATCATAGCAAAACTCTCATCCGATCCAAAAAACGAGGCACCAGGTATAATAGTAACACTTTCTTTGCCGGCATTAATCAAGTCAGGATCAACTTCATCCTTGGTAGGAAATGGACCCAAGCCAAGAACACCATTTTCGGATTGTAACATGACATTAACTCCTTTTGGAATATAGTTTGATGCAAGTACAGGAATACCTTTATCCAAAATTTATAAGTCGCAATAAATTCTACAAAATACGTTTATCAATTTTACCAATTCCTAAATTAGCGTACATTCCATCAGTAAACTCCATTGCTACTCGTTTTGCAATTCGTTCTCTAAGAATTTGAGCAGGACTGGTCGCCCCCTTGGATTGGCCTTTTTCTTCTCGTATCTTAAGCTTTTCAACGCGTTTGTTGTAGTTTGTGCCTTTAATAATGCGTTGAACATAAATACCAGGAACATGAACCTCGTCGGGCTTTATAGCACCAACAGGTACGATTTCTTCGACTTCTACAATCGTGCATTTGGCACCTTTACACATTGGCGCGTTGAAATTTCTGGCAGCCTTATTGAAAACTAAAAATTAAAAAAGAATAGTTCATTTTTTCCGAAATGGGAAGAAAACTAAACTAACCAACATTCCCATATGGGTCAGCTTTATGAGCCTTGACCAGAGCGTAATCCGCAAAGATAGATTCTTCTAGGACATAGTTCCTGCCATTGAATGTTGCAACCGGTTTTGGCTTACTAAAAACTTCTACTTTACCATCTTTGCCGTATTTTATCGGTGCACCACCTTTTTGTATCAGAGTAGCATAACCGGTGTGTGTGTAGAAAGCAGGGATACCTTTTAAGAGTATTTAAAGTCTTATAATTGTAACACTAACACAATACAGCAAAAAGGATACCAACCAGCACCACCAGCTCGTATTTTTTCCGCTATAGTTCCTTGTGGCGTCAACTCTATGGATACTTCACCTTGTAAGTATTGACGTATAAGCTCATCATTTTCACCAACATAAGATGCAATAAACTTTGTTAGTTGTTTATTCCTGATGAGTATGCCCAGACCTGTCTTATCGACGCCTATAAAAATAAAAATTAACCGAGTACTGTTATTTTTTGTTGAAATTCTTACCTCCATTATTCGAAACAGCTGTAATGTTTTTCACATTCTTTTTTAACATAGCATCAATAAGCTTCTCTGGGATACCACAGATACCAAAACCTCCAAAGAGAATAGTTTTTCCATCAGGAATATCAGCAACGGCCTCGTCAGCACTTCCGAATATCTTTTTAGTTTGATTGCCAGATGTTGAGTAACAAGCAATCAACTGGAATTTAAAGCAAAACTGGATTAATTATATCAATTTTCTCTGAAAGCAAAAGTTCGATTTTTAAACGTTTGTAGGTAGGTACATGTACTTGGTATACCTATAGCCTATTGAATAGACCTTTTAAAAAGGAACAATTACGTGCAAGGGTTTTTATTATTGAATATGTTTGTTTGGCCCATAAACATGCTTAAAACCGAAAATGGTACTAAATTCACCCATGCGTTTCTGAAAGAATGGTCACACTGGCCACTTTTCAGTATTTTTGGTATAACTCGAAAACTAAGGGGAATTTGACAATTTTACATATAATACTTTTAGTTCAAAATTAAATTTTGTATCGAAATGGATAGTTTGGAAAATTTCTTAAAAAAAATTTAAGCAGGAAAAGTAAACAAAAACCAACATAAAAAAAATCGAAAAATCAAAGATATTTAAATTTGTTTCTTAATTGCGCATAACTTTTTTCGGAGCAAAGATACGCTCAAGACATGCATGAACAAAGTAAACTGGAGTCTTACGACCTTAATATGACATGTTAAAAAAGCCATACTATTTAAAAATTGACAGAGATATAGCCATTCAAACTTTACCATTTCTTATCATTTTCCGCAGTTTTTGCCCGAAAGCCTATTTTTTGGTACTTTATGACAAATTTAATATTCCTAGCACCTAATACCAAATCTTATGTTAATCGGACCAGCCGTTCGGTGTGTAGGTCTGAACGCATTTAAGAACAGCCGAAAAACGAAATTGCGAACTTACATCCTTTTTATAAATTCTCTATAGTTCTAATGTCATATTATATCAAAATTTTGATTTCGAACATTTTTACGAAAGTGAAATATGTCATATTGTACCGAAAAAGGGACTTTCGGGCAAAAACTGAGAAAAATGATAAGGTTTGAATGGGAATATCTCTGTCAATTTTGAAAAAAGTATTAATTTTTGAACATGCCATATTGAAGCCTTTAGTATCTATTTTGTTTTGTCTGTGCATGTCTTGACCCTATCTTTGGTTCAAACAAAGTTATGCACAATTTATTAAAAAATTTAGATATCCTTGATTTTTTGATTTCTTTTAAGTTGGTTTTTGTTAACTTTTCCAGCTTAAATTTTTTCGTAAAATTTTTTGAACTATCCATTCCAATAGAAAATTTAAATTTAAAATTTTTGAACAAAAAGTATTATATGTGAAATTGTCAAATTCCCCTTAGTTTTCGAGTTATACCAAAAATACTGAAAAGTGGCCAGTGTGACCATTCTCTCAGAAACGCATGGATGAATTTAGTAGCATTTTCGGTTTTAAGCATGATTATGGGCCAAACAAACATACATATTCAATGATAAAAACCCTTGCACGTAATTGTTCCCTTATACCTCTTAATTTCCGGTCTATTCAATAGGCTACTAGTCAATATCTCGAAGTTTTATAATTTTTTTTTTGGAGGACTAGCTTTTTGAAGTTGTGTGAAGATTTTCGATTTCAAATATTGAAAAGATATAATTTAAAAAGAATAATACTATCCAAATCGGGATGGTTTTTCAAGTGAAAGAATATAAGCATGATAACCGAAACGTATTCTATTTCTCCGAATTAGTGATTTAGCCTTCTTCATCTCTCAGTCTATTTGTAACAATTAAAACCTCTCTTCTTATTAAGTAGTCTATTTATCAGAGAGCTCCGAAGGTCAGTGTTCTTTTAACTGGTCAAGACCTTTTCGATACCACAAACAGCTTTTGCATTCAGTTCGCGTATGTAGATGGTAATATGTATACATTTGTGTGAACTTTTGTCTATGAACTAAATTTAGACTAAAATTTAAAAGAATAGGTTTGTATTTTTGGACAATAAATCAGTAAACGATTGAACTTGCGTAAAGTTAAATTATTAATTTCAAGGAGATAGCTACTACCAATGTATTTCTATTTTTTTTTTTCAAGAATTTCAACAGTTTTTTGTTTGCCCCGTATGTATGTATTTAGGTATAACCTGGGTTCAACTCACTTAAGACACAAGCTGTTGCACTGTGGCGAAACAGTATTGGCAGAATACGCAGTAATGTTGGTTCTATTTGCATTTGGCTCAAAAGGCAAACCAAGAGTTTCGATTGGAATAATTGTTTGCTGAAGATTGAGTTTGATTTAAATCACAATATAAGAGCCATATGTATATTTTCTAGTTACGATAACTAACAATACCTAATAGGTATAATTTAGAACTTTTACAGCCAATTTTTTTCGGAGACCTAACGTTAGAACCGATACTAATAAGTACTTACTTAAGGGCTAGCTCCTGTACTAGCGTAACGACTATATGAAGAAATTAGCTAATAGTATGTGCTCTGGAGCTCGTGAAGGAACTTCGATAACCAATCCGGTCGGTGAGCAACTTTTTCGAGTTGTTATTTTTCAGTACTTAACTTTGTTAAATATGTAATTCATTTTTGCATACATTATTCTAAATTATTTATACATAGAAGTTGTCATGTCAGGTTATGGGCCAACAGCAGCACAGACCTCTTACTTCTCATTTCGTATTGCATAATATATAGGTATACAACAATTATTGAAGTTCTTTACCTGAAACGATGATTGATTTGTGCAGCTCCCATAACGTAACAGGTGTTTTGGTATCCTGGATAGAATCATTTTAAATGTTAATTCTTCGAAAAAAAAATAAGAACACTGTTGTAAAATAAAAAAATAAACTAAAGTGCATCAACAAGACACTCGGAACACCTCGTCCAATTTGTTCAAAAACAGATTATTATACTGAGCAGATAAAGTTGTCATACAACTGTGCAAATCAATGGAAGGAATCGTATATGTAAAGGAAATAGATTCCGAGTTAAAGTGGCTCTTTAAAAATAAAATATTTAAATTTATATAGTTTTTTACTAAACAAGATAAGAAATAAAAACAAACTACGTCACAACCGATTAAAGCATACGATAAAAAAATGACACTTGAGAGATGAGTGCAGAGTGGAAGATGAAGTAAAAAAAGCTTTTTAATGGGCGCGTTCCATATAATAACCAAAGCCACCTGGACCTGTTTGTCTTGCGATACTACCATCTACATTTAAGGCGTAGTACGCATTGTTGATTTTGGGTGACACACTCCCGTGTTGGATATAAAACCCTGAGGCCCTATTCCACAAGGGTGAATTTTGTCTGTGTACACAGAAAATCATGTATACATCCAGTGCTGCCATATTGCTCACAATGAATTATCATACAATTCGCTGATTTCTATCATACCAGAGTAAAAACTATCATACGCAAAATAAAATAAACAAAATTAAATAATTTCAAAATTTCCCTAAAAAAATAAAAGCAAATGTATAGATATATATACAAAATTCATTATTTACTTTATTAACATTTATTATTATTTTTTTATAAGAAACACACAATTTTTTATTTAAAATAAATATACTGATCATAACAAATAAATAGAAATTTTAGTTATTTTATATGTATGTGTAAAACACAAGTACAGTAGACGCTCGATATAGTGAAGTAATAAAAACCAGGCTTGTTCACTGTTTCGAGATTGTTCAAGAAGAAGAAGTTAAATATATCCCGAGGGAGGTCTTCACACCTACGCGGTAAAATTTTTTCCGCTTTGCTAGCACAAATAGCACAAGAATGACAAATGCACTTTGAATCATAAATTCCCGGACAGCTTTCTTCAAATCTCGATTTGACCGAGTTTTTATCACCCATCATGGTATTGCAACCATCAGACCCAATTCCATCAACGTTCTCAAAAGATACTTCACATACCTATTTTAAAAGCATTTCCAACTGCTTCGAAAATAACTTTTCCAGACGCCGTTTGCACATCGCCTTGGAACAAATCGACCAGGTCAAAAAACGAGCTTACAATTTTAGATCGATATGTATCAAAGTATCTAACAATGCAATGATACACGTTGCTTTGTTGGAATTAACGTCCGTCGATTCATCAATATATATATATATTCTTTAGTTTTTCAACTTACTCTTCTTTCTGGCAGCAACCTTTGTTTTCTTACAAGTTACTTTTTCTGATATTTAAACAAAAATCTAAATATACCCATTTGGCATAATAAAGAGCCCTTTGTGGTTGAACAGTATGCAGTAAATTACACTTAGGTATGAGAAACAACTTGAAGCGAATGTCTTAGTTCGAGTTTTATATGGTTGACTTTAAAAAATCATAACTCCGGTTCTACTCGTCTGATCTTCATGATTAAGATCTTAAAATAAAGCCAACCTGACACGCTACACAGTATAAGGAAATCATTGACAAGGGGCAAACGATTTCACACAAGAGGTGAATAAGCCCCCCTCCAATTCGATTTGCAGCATTCTAAATTTAAAAGTTGATGAAAAATTTCACAATTTGAATTGATTTTTAGCTCAAATTGAAGCTCATTTAATTATTTTAAAATGGTAGAGCAAAGTTATAATCGCAAACCCGGCCTTAAAGGTTAAAATAGCCAATAACTGAAAATACCAAGAAAATTTCTCGGTTTTATGCATATCTCACAAATTTGCGTTCGGCGCTCGAGGTCGAAAACTTGGATTATTGGTAAGGCCAACATCATAAACAACTCATCTAAAAATCAGAACTACCAGATCTGAGGCAGAGCCCTCCCACCCCGAAGAAAAAGGATACTAGACTGAAAAAAGTGAAGTTGATCATGTTTTCTCAAAAACTAGAAGTCATTTTAGCATTTGGTTTTCAGTTTTTAACTAAAAGTTAATAAGGGCATTGAAAATCAAAAACAAAAATAGTACTTAATACCATAAAATAAAAAAAAATAGATTAACAAAAAAAAATCGTCTTTTTCTTAAAATTTTGAGTTTGAAAGTAAATTTTTCAAAAACTATCAACTAAAAAATGTTTATTTAAAAATAAAATTAAAGAATTTATTTCTGGCTTTAAGATGAGCAATGGATTTTTGTCCAGATATTACCATTGTTTTTTTAAAGTTATTTTTCTATTTGAAGTCAACTTTTCTTAAAATTGCCCTCCCGCCTAAACGGGGAGATATATACCCCCCCATCCAGTACTATTCTGCCGTGTTAAGAAGAAAAAACGTAACTGACATTTTGGATGTTTTGAGTTAGGGCCAGTTTTGACATATTTGATATGTTTGCTATTTTATTCTTAAAAAATAAAAGCCCTTACTTGCTTTTGTAATGGCTTAAAACGCTTAAGAAAAATGACGTTCGTTCAAAGAACCATGCGTTTTTTAGGAAAAATTGACGTTTTAGCACTCAATTTAAGAAAAAACAAGTGACTACCATACAAGCATTTGTACATCTGATAAATAATCAAGGCAAAAAAAAAATGATTTACTTGTAAATACGACAGAAAAACACTCAACAGCAAATCAAAAAAGATAGAGATAAAAACAGAAAAACGTGTTTATCTCGAAATGTCAAAAATACACTTACGTTTTTTCTTCTTAACACGGCAGTATTGTTTTCTTCTTTTGGCCCAATCTACATGCTCTATTGCTTGGAAGCAGCATATGTCAAAGACCATCTTTCTGTTATTATACTGTTTTATATACTACTTGTTGTTTTAAATTTTCTATTGCTCGGCCATTCCAAAAATTTCGAAACCAAGCAACTCAATTTCAAATTAAGGAAAAAAATATATTTAAATATGCCAATATTAACAATATATACATATGTATTAGAGTTAACAAAAAAATTGTAATTATAAAATTTTACTTGTTGTTGTAAAATAGGCAAGTGATCAAAAAAGCTCATACTTTATCTTTCGTATCTGGGCATTTTTCGGCATTTTTGCCGCTATCAGTTCTCTATAAATTGTGATGCAAATGGCGATGTGCAGTAAGGTTTTTATAAGTGTTTCCAATACACTACTTAAATTTGGAACTATTTTTCTGATAGGAGTGCTGTAAAAGTAGTATTACGCCTCAAAATGACTGAACATTTCATGTCTTCTCAGTTACCGAAAAATGACTAAAGTTGGTATAAATGGTGAACTATATTAGTGTTTGTAAAATTATTCCGCATACAAAACAAAACTTGAAAAAGGATTATGGTGGGTTTTTTATAGATTTTTAAATCATGTCTTACTGTCTAAAACAGGTTAACGGAGAAGACAAAATTGCACTTTCTCATCCAAATTTCAACGACTCACAGGCACTTTTTTTTTAAGTCTGAATTTCTTTGATCCCCTTGCTTAAAATGGATCAAGGTAACTAAAAAAATATGTGTTAAATTTCATTGAAATCGGTTGACGTTTACACGTGCTACCGAGCACTTGAAGTTTTTCATATAAAAAACATGGTGTTTTGACAGTCTTTTACTCAAAGGGCCCGTAAAAGTGTAAACGTTGATGGAAAAACTTTAAACTTGGCAAATATGCTAAATACTATAAGGAATATACAAATATATTTTTTTTATTTTTGTAAACAACAGTTACTCCATTTAAAATAGCAACAAATGCACAAAAACAACGATTTTTAATTAAATTTTTTGATGGGGTTAATATTATGCAAAACTATTAAAAATATTTTTTTTGATACTCCTAACAGTAGTTAATTTATGTGCCAAGTTTAAAGATTTTCCATCAACTTTTACAATTTTGCTGATATTTTGAGTAAAAACTGTGAAAACCCCATGTGTTTTGAATGACAAATTTCAAGTGCTCGCTAGCACGTGTTAACGTTAATCGATTTAAATGAAATTTTACACACATTTTTTCAATTGCCTGAATCACTTTTATCATTGATGAGAATAATTTAAAAATACGAATTCCAATATAACTGAACAAAAAAGAAATCTTTAATCGTACGTGTCTTCTCCGTTACCATTAGCTGTCAGCTCCGTTACCATCTTTCATATTTTTTTCTGTTAGTAAAATAAAACTTGGCATTAAACCAAGGATGGTTTTTGATAAATGTTGGTTTTATGAAAGTGTGCAAAAAAAATCAACTTCATATCTTAATGGACGGCACAGAATTTTAAACTTCAAGGCAATGGTCGGAAATCTCTAAATCGTACGTGTCTTCTCCGTTACCGTCTATTTCTTTGAATAAACTTACTAAATTTCATAATTTTTTGGTGAAACTTCTGTGTCGTGTACTTTGTGATGAATTCTTAAAAACCACTGAGTTTCATAAAAAAAATATTAATTTCTTAACAAGAAAAACCTTACTACAAGCGTCCGATTGTCTTCTCCGTTACTTTGGAATGGCCGTGCTATATTTTGAAAAGCCGTCCCTTGGAAACTGTTCTGTCTACAGAAACGGCTTTGGACTCAAATTGAAGCAAATTTAGTAAGGTTGAAATCGTAGAGCGATGTTTTATTCGGGAATTAAGGCTAAATGGCCAATAAGTGAAAAACCGCGAAAAATTCGCGTTTTTTTAGATTTTTACCAATGTTGCGTTTGGTGCTCGATGTCAAAAAATCGGATTTATTACTAGGCCAACAGCATAAACAACTCAGCAAAAAATCAGAACTACCGGACCTGGCGCAAGGTCTAATGTATATAGTTACTGGACTATAATTGTGCGATTGAAAATTTTATTTGCACAAAAAGCATTCGGAAGAAGTTTAAGAAAAAGAGCAGATTTATGTATGTTAAACTTGATTTGTTTTAAATTTGAATAGCGAAATTTTGTATTTAAGTCAAATATCACAATTATCATACATTTTGCGTATGATAATGAACTTCAATCATACATCATACAGGACCACAAATTATGCTACATGTAGCATAATTATTCTACGGTTAGCAGCACTGTATACATCGATGATTTGTGTGATTCCACCAGAGTGAGTTGAAATGGTTGGTGTGCACTATCAGTCAGACTTAAGGCCTAACTACATTCAATTCACTTTTGTACAAAAGTGAAAAAATGTTTTCTTTTTTCAATAAACTCCTTTCTTTTATCTCAAGTTTTACAAAAGTAAAAATTAAAGCGTTCCTAAAGGCCTAACTACATCCAATTCACTTTTGTACAAAAGTGAAAAAATGTTTTGTCTTTTTTCAATAAACTACTCAATCCTATCTTTTATCTCAAGTTTTACAAAAGTAAAAGTTAGAGCGTTCCTAAAGGCCTAACTACATTCAATTCACTTTTGTACAAAAAGTGAACACATATTTTCTCTTTTTCCAATTAGGTACTCAATCCTATCTTTCATCTCAAGTTTTACAAAAGTAAAAGTTAGAGCGTTCCTAACTTTTACTTTTGCAGAAAAGTGAAACACAACTACATCTATATAAATAGTCTTGAAACTGATTCATAGATGTCACTCACATCGATAATAGTTGCTAAACTAGCCTTTTTGGTGTATGAATGCATTCAGGCCTAACTACATTCATTTCACTTTTGTACAAAAGTGAAAAATACAAATATATACTAGCGACACCTTCCTGCGAAAAAGAGAATGAAATTTGAGTTGAGCTGAATGCATTCAAACACGGAATAGGCTAGTTCAGTAACTATTATCGATGTGAGGGACATCTATGGGTCAGCTTCTTAACTGTTTATTTAGATGTAGTTGTGTTTCACTTTTCTGCAAAAGTAAAAGTTAGGAATGCTCTAACTTTTACTTTTGCAAAACTTGAGATAAAAGATAGGATTGAGTAGTTTATTGAAAAAAGACAAAAACTTTTTTCACTTTTGTACAAAAGTGAATTGAATGTAGTTAGTCCTTTATTTTTTTTTATTTTTGTTCCTGATGCCTACGTTTTCGTTAATTAATTAAGAAATCAAACCTATTAGATACCTTAACACAAAATTGACTCTAAATAACAACAAAAAATTGTCATCAGCGAGTATTTCGAGATGTTTTGGGATGATGTATTTATAAATCCTCATATTCAGTACTAAATACTACATTCTAAAGCCCAAACGACTGCACCTAATTTAATATAGTACTTTTTTCGCTTCGGTGTGGCAGCTCGTTTTATCACGACATCTAGATCCAAATCAACTGTCAGCTGTTTTATGTTTTCGACTTTTCTGTTTCGTTTATTTTCTGCAAATCGTTGAAAAGTGTTGAACTGCGAGGAAAAATAACAAAGGAAGAAGTACCTATTTTATACTTAAAATTTTTCTTCATAATTTGCATACAAATAAATGTATTAAAATTATATTTTTGGATTCTTAACTACATAAAACGACAAACTTTTATGTTTGCTAAACAATCATTGAATATTTGCATCCACTTAAAAGCAGTGGTTTCAATAAAAATGGCGATTTACTGTAATTTTACCCCGAAATAAAAAACATCCGTATGCCATTTATCGCCGTATTGAACCAAATCTACAAAATGATTCGACCATCCAGCATCCATTGCTTATCTGTAACATTAACAATAATTATTATTAACTTGAAAACAAAACTTGAAATTAATATTGGTAAATAAAAAGAATACGCAATTATTCCGCAGTGACGGCCTCAAGCGAAAGATTACAAATTGATCGGTAAAGTTTCTGATTGTTTGTGTTTATGTATCAAAAAAATATGCAGCCTGGGTAATCAGTGCACGTCGTTGTCTACGTTCTCACCAAAATTAAACCAAATCTGAAAAAAAAACTATTTATAACATAAACTTCGTGCATGTAAAGAGTTGTAAGTTGTAGCAAGTACAATAAAATAGTAGTTCAAGTTGATATATGAACCAGGGAGAGTGCGATAGCAAGACGCTCTGGTCTGGCTACAGACGAGACGTTATGAGTTCGACCTCCTTCTGAGCATATCATATCAACAGCCGCCGGCCGATTATCTGGCATTCAACTAGTATTTTGCTGCAGCAGTGGACATTGAAACCTTCAGTGTGATGGATGAGCATTCAGAGAAGGACTTGCTTAAGGAGCTCCAAGCGTTGTGGACAAACTATGAGGAGGAGCAAAATGATACAGTAAAAAAGGTTATCATATTGTTCTTATCTATTATTGTTCTTTGAAAACTAATTGGTTATTTTTTGTTTGTATTATAGGAACAATCACTTAAACTATTTCTTCACAAATTACAATTCGCTGACTTTGAGACATCATCTGATGAACCAACACCAATATCTTGGTATGTTTTTAGAATACGCATTTATTTTGCCTAACATACCCCATAAAGTAATTAGACCGCGAAAAAATTTCCAAACATGTCGGTGATGTTTTTTTCTAATTCGTGATGAAATTCACGTTAATTTATTATAACAAAAAAATATACTATTCCATATATAATTTATTATTTCAGTTTTATTCAATCTGTTTTGGAAGAGATATGTTCGTTCTTCCTAGAGAGAGTATATGACATCATTAGTAAATCTCATCTTACAACATCAACTTCATCGTTAAAAGATGATAACGATGAGGTTGATAATATTGGAGGCATTGAAATCAAATCGGACCCCAACAAAACTGCTAATCCAATCAAATGGCCAAAAGATAAGAATAATTTTGCTCAGGTAAGTAAAATTAATTAATTATTTAGTTATTCGATTAAGAGGTTTACAAAAAAAGTTTTTTAAATACCTACATAATCACAACGTTTTAATAAAAAAAAACCCTGATACTGAACAGATGAAAAAATGAAACTTCGGTGAACGAGACATGAACAAGTGAGGATGTCGGGTGTGCTTTAGGAAATGTTTATCAACGTCCCCTGAGTTCATAAATTCGATTAGTATTTCTACGCTGAACACAAACTAAACGTTGTAATTTAATAACAAATAAGATAAGATTGTTTTTTACATATTGTCCATTTGCTACAAGACCGGCATACCTAGCTCAAAATTGACGATTTTGAACTAAGTAAAATATTGTGGTTATAATGTTTTTTTCTTTATTTTTTAAGTACTTCATACAGTGGCCGACAAAAGTCTACGTACGGCCACTATTTTCCCAACATTGGGAGATTGAAACCAACACAGACAAAGCTAATGATAGATACAGTTTTGTTTTAAATGTAATTTTATTAACATACTAATAAATGATAAAAATAGATTTAAAAACAAACTGTATCATTATTTGTATATTTAAAGCTTTTGGTCTTATAAAATGGCAAAAATGTATTTTCAGATGTGTTAGGAAAGTATTTCACATGGTTAAAATTTCGTAAAATGGTTTTAACCATTTATTTCAGAATTATTAATAAAATAATAATTCACTTCATTTTCTCTACCTGGTTCTTCACGACCGCCACAGATATATCGATATCTCTTCTGAATTTCAAATATGAGAACATTACAGTCCTTTTTTCATATGTTTTTCTCAAAGATAAAATTTTCAATTGCATTTATATTGAAACAACAAATTTTAAGTTATGACTGTCTTGTAAAAAATGGGCGATACTTATTTTCATAAGTCATCTAATAGTAGGCTTTTCCCTGCGAAACTAGAAAAGCAAAATACAACATAGTTAAGGAGAGAATTGATTAAAATAATAAATACAATTTATTGAGTTTTTACTGCTATGTTGCCGTCTTAAATTTTCACATAATGGGATTTAAAACATTTATAAACCTAAATTCTTAAAAAAAAACAAAAACTAAACAAAATGGCAGAAGTCTAATTAACGTTAGTTGTAAAGGTGCATATTAATTGCCAAAATATGAGAAATTTGAGTAAACAAATTGGTCTTCTCTAATAGATTGTAATTCGCGACGATCAATTTGTTTACTCAAGTTTCTCTTATGTAAGCTATAAAAATGCAAACTATAGTACATTTAACATTAATGTTAATTAGATTTCTACCATTTGTCTATTTTTTTTTTTTTAGAATTTAGACTTACAAATATTTTAAACCCCATTTTGTTCGTTTATTCGTGCGTCGTTCTTTGGTCGCTCTCATGTGAATAGCACTTTACCAACGTATTTATATTTTAAAGTTATCTGCTTAACATTATCTAAAGCCTTCTTATCCTTCAATCTTTCAGCTAGATCCATGATCTGAAAGTCACCAAAGTGATTACATAAATTCTATCTTATGAAGCCTTTGGTAATTTGAACATCTTTGCTGTTAATACAGTCAAGCTATGTTTTGAAATCAACTGAGCTTTTCATATTGTTATTCTTCATAGTCTAAATCATAACAAAAACAATTGGCGTATTCCCCGTATAGTACCTACTTTCATCGCAAGTTGAAATAATAACGTACATTATGTACATAGCAAGAAAGATTTCAGTGTGTTCCAACTCACGTATACCAACCTTTGTTTTTAAAAACTGCTCATCCCCATTAAAATAATGTAAAGAAAACCCAAATATGCGTACGTGACTTAGGTATCGTTATCAAAAATACAGGGTTTTTTTTAGGAACAAACAAATAAGGTATGGTCTCATTGTAAAACAATACCTACCTGCCATACCATAACTAGTTTCGTTACCATAACAAGTTCCTTATGAGAAAATAAAATTTAACAAGTGATTACCGTTCATGCCTTAACGTTTGCCAACAATACCAAGCTTGGTAATAGCCGGATACTTTGACTAGCTCTATCCCGCGACATACAGGTTGTTTTTCTTTAATTTCTGTAGTTAGATGCATAGGTGCATGAAGAAGAGCGAAAAAAAAAAATAGTTTTCCGATTTCATGGTTGTTTTTCTTGTTTTTTTTTTTGTTTGTTTCACTTTAAAGTTACAGGAATTAAGGAACAACATTGTTGGTCTTTTTTCTCTTAGGTTTAAATACAAAAAAAAAATAGTACACACGAATTCCGCACATAGACAAATACTCAGGAGACTGGCCGTGTGAAAAAATTAGTTATTTAATTCTATTCCAACATTTTGAATGTTTGTCCTTGGGATTTATTTATTGTTATTGTAAAAGATATTTTCATATTTGGATCTTTTTAAAAGAAATTGGTTAATCTGTTGGAATCATAGCAATCTGGGGAATAAAAACGGTTTGGTCTATTTACTTCGTAGTCGGCATTTAGTTTTGTGGTTTTCAAAATCCCAAAGACAGCCTGTTGTTTTTTTTTAACTAAACTTTAAGGATGGCAGCTTGTTCCAAAGATTTATGATCAAAAATTGGCAGTCTGTAAAATTTTAATGAAATTCTTTCATATCAAACATCAGGAAAAGTGTGGAATTTTTTGTTGGCAACTTTAAGCAACAAATTTCTACGACAACAGTTAATTATCTTTTTTATATATTGACTTATGTACGTCAAACTTGCATTTGTCAGACAAACGAATTTTGCCAGGAAGGGAAAATGTTTTACTCTGTTGTAAGTGCTTTCTTTCTCAAAACGAACTCATTTTTCAAGTGTGGAACAGGAATTTGGTAGAAATTTGTGACAGATAATACCTAAAAATTGCTTTTTTGGTCGGTGTTTGACCTGGTTGTCGAAATTAAGCCTTTTTGCTTCTATGAATGAACATTATAGAGGCCAGCTAACATTCATTAAGCTTGCGCAGCTAAGTTAGTACGTATAACCACAGTATGTATAACATTCTAAATCAAAAATAAAAATGGGACCTATTTCACCAAACATTTTCACTTTCCACTTTACAAATTTTCACTTTTAGTTTGCAAATTTCGTTTCACAAAACGCAAATTTACATAGAGGACATTTTTGAAATGAAAAGTTGTCCTCTTTGCAAAATACGTTTCACCAAATGCTAATTTTTAAAATGAAGAGTTCTTTTCTGCAAAGTGAAAAGTTTTGTTAGTTTGCAAAGTATTTATCTTTTTCGTTTCACCAAACATTTAAACTTTTATATTAATAATTATGCAAACAAAAATATTAATTTACAAATAAGAAATAATAGACCAGGAAAAATAGCACAAATCGTATGGGGAACCTTGAAAAAATTAATTCATGAAATATTAAAATTGGAATCGACGCAGAATTGCAACCTCTTTAACATATCCAAAGTCCCCCAAAATCCCTGCATTGGCTTTTTGTGTAGATGCATTTGAAGAGGTGCAGACGGGGAGAATTTGGAGGTCTTATCAAATTAAAATATTTGTTTGGGTAATACCTGATCATATGATACATGCTTTAAGGGTAGTTTTTCACGCTGAATCTAATGAAAAGAAATCCAAAATGATACAACCACCCAAAAAGAAGTTATAGTCCTTTTTATGTAATGAAGACTTTTTTTCAGGTACAACAGGTAAAATATTACCGAAGCCCCTTTCAAAATAACGGTATGTTAATGAAACTTGGAATGAATGTTTCATTTGTCATAGGAACTAAGAATCAAGAGAGTCCTTAAAAATATCTATGGTGAAAGGGTGTTTTTTTTTAAGGGGGAGGGGCAACAAAGAATATTAACCATAACACCCACGTAAAAACTCTTACACTCATGAAACTCGCCAAAAATATTAAATTTGTCATGGTAATCAAGAATCAAAATAGTACATACCAATATCTTTGATCTAATTGTGTTTTTGGTGACTGTTAACTTTTGACTTGTTCTAGAGAAAATACGATTTCAAAAATTAATTTTTGCTTGAAAAGGCCCATAACTTTGTTAAGGGTGCTTGTATCATTTTAGTTTTGCTTTTATTAGATTCAGCGTTAAAAAATACCCTTAAATCATATACCATACTTTGTGTGTATACCCCAATTATACCAAATCGGAATTTTGGCTCAAATCTTCCAACTTCTTCCCAGATTTTCCCTCTCTTTAATAAAAAAAACCCCAGAACAAATATAATCATGAGGACTATTTTAATTCTTGGTTGCCATGACAAATTTAATATTTTTGGCGAGTTTCATGAGTGTAAGAGTTTTTACGTGGGTGTTATGGTTAACATTCTTTGTTGCCCCTTCCCCTTAAAAAAAAACACCCTTTCACCACGGATATTTTTAGGGACTCTCTTGATTCTTAGTTCCTATGACAAATGAAACATTCATTCCAAGTTTCATTAACATACCGTTATTTTGAAAGGGGTTTCGGTAATATTTTACCTGTTGTACCTGAAAAAAAGTCATCATTACATAAAAAGGACTATAACTTCTTTTTGGGTGGTTGTATCATTTTGGATTTCTTTTCATTAGATTCAGCGTTAAAAACTACCCTTTAAGCATGTATCATATGATTAGGTTTTACCCAAACAAATATTTTAGTTTGATAGACCTCCAAATTCTCCCCGTCTGCACCTCTTCAAATGCATCTACACAAAAAGCCAATGCAGGGATTTTGGGGGACTTTGGATATGTTATAGAGATTGCAATTCTGCGTCGATTCCAATTTTAATATTTCATGAATTAATTTTTTCAACCTCGGACCCCATTTTTCCTGGCCTATAAGCGTTTGTTGTGAACATTTGACGAATTATAACTTAAACAAAAAATTAACCTTTTTTATTTTTTTTTTTTGAAGTGAAGAAGTAGATAAAATAGTGACCAAAAGTAGTGAAGTTCAGAATTAATTTTGATATCGGTAATTATTTTTCGGCTGTACAGTTCTGTTTGTTTATAGCTGAACGAAAAATATTGTAAAAGCTTCATTTAATAAAAAAAAACATTTAATATTCCCCAAAATATTGTGCAAACCGTTATAATTGCACAAAACAGCCGTTAAACGGTACCTCTGTTCGACACGTGTTTAGGTAGACAGACGAACGGCTAATGGTTCAACACCTTAAAGGCTATTTCTGATATGACTTACAAGTTTACGCAAATGACTTATGTCGTTTTTCATTGTTGAAAAGATTTGATCTTTTTGCGAAAAGATTTGCATTTATTCTACTTTTTCATGTTTTATTCAAAAAAAGATGAGATCTGAAGAAGAAAGATGCGATCTTTCTAGTTTGGGAGATTTGATCTGCATTCACTAATACATGCAAACACTTTCCTGTCAAACAGAAAATCGAGGTTGGGCATTTTTTTGTTTTGCATTATTTTTGTACGACATCGTACGTGATGTTTCTTTGTATGCGTGTATGTGTGCTATGTGTGTAATTGAATCTACTCAAAAGTACTCCCAGATGTTTCATTCAAGACAGCAATTCTTGATTTTAAAATCAAATCTTTCAGATTTCAATGAAAAACGACATTAACTAAGCTAAGGTGATTTGTGATCACAGTACACATATTAAAGGTAATATCATTAGAGTTTTGAGTTTTGTTTCTTCTGCGCATATATCAAAATTTGTGTCAAATGTCAATATTTGTTGTTGTTTTTACGTGTATTTAAGTCAGCACGCTCCCAGCCATTTTTATTTCTGACAATTTTAATTTTAATTTGTTGTTGTTTTTACGTGTGTTTTCTTCCTCACACTCACAGCCATTTTTTATTTTCGACTGACAACCTGCGCAGTATAATACCTTAGATTTGTGTGTGTTTGTGTTATGTTTCTGTGGAAAACTCGAAACGCGCAGAATAAAAATGAAAATTACAAAAGAAATGACCGAATCCTGAGGATAAGCTTCAGAAACGAATAAAATATATTAGAAATACCAAAAATTTAAAGCTAGTATGTAGGTACATACATTCTACTTTTTTACTTGCGATATAGGTACTACATACTTAAATTAGTACGATCTACTACCAAAAATTATAAAATTTTACACTTAGCAACTATTAATAGTACCTGTCATAGAACGTATTTTTTTATTTTGAATTTTCTCGTTATCGGATAAACGGACTTATTTGAATTTTTTATATACAAATTTCAGATAAGATGAAATAAAATTGCATACCAAAATTCTCAAAAAAGAAGTTTTTGGATTTTTAAAAAAGTTTTTTTTTTTTGAAAATTCGATATCTCAAAAACGGGTTGACAATTTTTTTCAAATTTTGTTTCTATACACATATAAATATGTACTTTAGATTTGCATACCAAAATTTGTTCTTAAAAAGGCTTTAAGAATTTTATATAATACAAAATTATTTTTTTAAGCAACCGCTTAAAATCCCATACAATCATATTCAATCAAGAATCAAGATGGCATTCTTTTTTCCATCTCAAACTGTCAAAGCAGTTGTTTTAGCCAATTTAAATGTTGTATGCATGAAGCTTCTCTACATTTTTCTCTCATAATTTCTATGTTTTTATATACAATTTTCTTAAGCCCGTGACTTGAACATAAGAACAAGTACGTGCGACCCAGTCGTGCATTTTATTATTTATAAATCAGATGCGATGGGCCAAAGTGTGGTCTGTAAGGTGACTTCTTTAAATTTAAGAATCATATAAATGAATTTATGACAGCTATTAGTAGTTTTCTCTCAAAGTAATGCAAAGTTTCGAATAATTTTTGGTGATCACTTTACACAGGCGAAATGTAAAATGTGATCGCATTTGATTGTTATGAATTTGACAATCACCTACAGCTGCGGTAAAAAATAGCACCATGACAAGAATCATTTTTTGGTAAGTAGGTAGCAAAAATTAAATTAATCCGTGCTAACAGTTTTTCATATACCAAAAAACAATCAACTCAAAAGAAGGTGTTTATAGAAAAAGAAAAACAATTGAAAAATGCATTCATAAATTAATAAAATATTTAAGATTTTTGACTATAACTTAAAAAATAAGCGGTACGAAAAAACAGCATTACAAAACTATGATTAATAAGCTAACAGTCGCACTAAAATAATGATATTTGTCGCATGTCCTTTGTTGGCATATAATTAATCAAATCCTGACATTTCTTGGCCGGTTGATTCTTGATTGATTGATTGTTTGCTTTAGTTCCGTGATTGCTATAAATTCTGACTGTATCACGTCAAGAACTCACTCTCACAATATGTTATAACGGGTGATTTTTTAAGAGGTTTAGAACTTTAAAAAAAAAAAAAACAAAAAATTCGAAAAAATTAATGAAATATTTATTTGAATCGATAGTTTGAACCTTGCAATTTAATGTTTAAAGATAATTTCATGCAAATGTTGACCGCGGCTGCGTCTCAGGTAGCCCATCCGCTGAGTCCAATTTTGGCATACTCTTTCACACATATCGGCCGGTATCTCACGAATGAATGCATGGATGTTGGCTTCCAGTGCGTCAATCGAAGCGGGCTTGTCCCTATAGACATTAGCCTTGACATACCCCCACAAAAAATAATCTAATGGTGTCAAATCGCACGATCTAGGCGGCCAATTGACCGGCCCGAAACGTGAAATTAACTGTTCACCAAACTCGCCTCGCAATAGCGCCATTAATTCGCGTGCTGTGTGGCATGTGGCACCGTCTTGTTGAAACCACATATCATGCAAGTCAAGAACTTCCATTTCGGGCAAAAAAAAGTTTGTTATCATCGCTCGGTAGCGTTCACCATTGACAGTAACGCTGCGATTCGCATCATCTTTGAAGAAATATGGCCCAATAATGCCGCCGGCCCATAAACCGCACCAAACAGTGGCTTTTTCGGGATGCATTGGTAGCTGTTGCAATGCTTCTGGCTGATCTTCACTCCAAATGCGGCAATTATGCTTATTTGCGTACCCATTCAATCAAAAATGAGCCTCATCGCTGAACACAATTTTTCGATGAACATTTCGAACCGAGCACGAATTTTGATAGTAAAATTCAATAATTTGCAAGCGTTGTTCATTTGTAAGACGATCCATGGTTAAATTGCAAACCAAACTGAAGCTGTTTGACAGTGACACAAGGTACTAAACACACGTCAGCTGTCAAAACCAGTGTTGCCAAAACCAAACCAGCTAAAAAATCACCCGTTATATCGTCAGCCGAGAATTACAAGGTCATATTCGTATGTGATAAACATATACATTTGAGATACAGCGAAAACAAAAAAGTTAGTTTTGTTTTGGTTTTTTTTAGCTAAATATGCTTGAACCCATAATCATAACTGAAATTACACAAAAAAAAACAAAAATTTTATCCACAAATTAAATAATGAGTGTTTTTGAAATCCACATACGACTTTGTAACAGAATTTTGTTTAGTTCAAAGACGTATGTTAGACAAACGCCTTTGAACTAAAATTTATCTAAGGAAAAAGAAAAATTAAAAGGTAGTTGCAACTGCAATTTCTAAAATATGAATTAAAAATCAAATGGTTAAAGGAAATGTTTCAAAAGTCACATAAACAAACACACATTTTTAGTTCATCTTTTAGCATTTTTTTATTGATTTTTTTTTTTAACATAGCAACAATGTATACTTTTTTTTGTTGATCAACTTGTGCTGGAAGGTCAAATTCAATCTCGTTTTCCATTATTGTTTGCTACATTGTTATTAAATTGAGTCCTTAGTAAATAATTTACTGGGCTTAAGACTTACCTTTTTGCTTTTTAATTTAATTTGATTTTTATATATTTCTTAAAGGTAAATTTACTTGATTTTTGGGCAGCAAAAAACAAACTTTTAACACCAAAACGGGCTTCAAATTAAATAGCACAAAGGTTGAAATGCTTAAGCTAGCCTCTAACAGTTAGGCTTGCTAAAAATGAGATAGAACTTTTCTTCTAATTTTGATTTCTTTTGCAGAGTTACCTACAACTTTGTTTCAATTTTCGAGTAGGTATTGCAATTACAAAGTTGAATGTGCAACATACGACCTTGAACTAAAAAGTGAGTGAAATTTTCACATACGACCTTGATTTTATGGCTTTTTCTGCCTCAATTTAAATGTTGGCATATTTAAAGTGATGAAAAACGTTTCTTACTTGATGTCTGAACAGTTTTGCATCAAAACCTCGATTTTGATTTTTTTCGAGATACGACCTTGTAATTCTCGGCTGCCGGTATGTTAATTTAAAAATACGATAAAGTCTTCCATTGACTAAGGCCGTACAGCTTACCTAAACCTAAACCTAACCTTGTATTTTCTTTTAGTTTTGTTAAATGCGGGTCATCAGACTTTCGAATATTATTTGTGTAGATCGATCGTAATACAAGAAACTAAATTGATAAATGAATGATCATTTCTTTTATTTTTGCTTCCTCAGCTAACATTAAGAGCTCCTAGCGATTACAGTAAAATTGTTGCCTTACGTACTTTCCTAACACATGAGATAGGACACCATATCCTGTATTTTTTACGACGCGTTGATATCAAGGTAAAAAAGCTTTTTCGTCGTCGTTGAATGTGAATTCCTCAAATCCATTTTTTGAACTCAGATTCTGGTAAATACACCTTATTTAACCAACTACCAAGTTTCAAAAAAGTGTTGGTCGTATTTTGGTTTGTTTCTATGAAAACATACCAAATTCAAACATTTTCAAATCCAATTCTTGTCAATAAAAAATCTTAACAAATGCAAGTGTCCCAAAAAAAAAAAAAAAAAAATGGACCAAGGGAGTTTCCATTTAACGACGATGGTATCATTTTTCTTTAAATTTTGTTTTTCAACTTTCTATTACTAGTTACTTGCATCACAACTTAGTCTTTGCAACATATGCATCAATTTGTTCCCCAACTGCCAATGGGACAACGGTAATCAAGTTGAGCTGAATCCATTAAACTCGGTAAAAGAATTTCTGGACAATCTCCTACTGCATCAACGTTTAAAAGCACTTCGATCACGTGAATTTAGCCAATCGTCGGAGTTAAGGTCAACACTAAATGAAAGTACCAAGCCCTCCTATATAGAGAGTCAGCAGCATGATTTTGAAGAACACAAACAACAAACAAGAACAAGCGATGAAATTGCTGTTGTCCTAATTGACTTGCTAGAAAAATTAGTTGATATTGAAACCGATATGATCCTCAACGATCAGTCAATTAGTGTTATTTGTTGGAGATTTGCCGTCGATAAACTCTCTAGCAACGAAGAAGTATTTAGCTCCGCTAAAAATTCTGAAATCATCAAATGCAAGCTATTAACTCTAATCGGTAGGTGCTTTAATAATATCTGCTGGCAAAGAGACAATTTGGCTTCCATAAATTTACACGAAACAATAACAAAATTAATGAAAGCTGTCGAAATAAACCCGCATCCTCAGATTGTCTTTGGAATTATTTGCTTGATTTTTGGACTAATGAACAATGTAATTGCATTGTCCAATGGAAAGTTTCATAACGCCTTGAAGTTCATCGGTGAAGACTCATTGGATATGTGTGTTTCAAGATTATCAGACTTATTGGAAAAGAATATGAAAGAACTAGAATCACTTTTCCCAAAAATTGTTAAGGTTCTTCAAAAAATTATAGACAATCTAAATAAAAATTCACCAAGCAAGTCAAAAAAGCATCGTAAAAAATTAAAAGGAATCTTTCAGCAACATTGCCTTCGAAATAACTTTCCTTGTTTTTTTCAAAAGATACTCATTAAAATAGTTCAATACTTGTCTGCTGAACTGCAAAACTATGTGCTTCGTTGCCTTCAGCGACAAGGTGTCTGTTGTTGTCTCTGCAGCGCTGACACCATGAACATATTTTTCAGTCAATCTATCGATGCAGATAATCAAAAATTAGCCTACAGTTTTGTACACCAGAAAATATTGACTCCCGTGTTTCTGCGTAATAACTGTAACAGTTGTGAATTCAAGTTGAAATCCAATGAATTCCACAAAGAAGTTTTCGAATTATACAAGACCAAGTATGAAGAGATAAGCGAAATTGCCGAATACAAACGTTTTCTAAAGCATCTCAAACACATATCACATTTGACTAGCTTTGACATATCAACTGGTATATTGGCCAATATCGTTTTGCCAATATTCAGAACATACAAAGAACAATCCCTGACTTGTGAAAATAACAAACGAATACTCATTGAGTGTCTTAATATTTTCATAACATATCTAAGTGACGTCAGACTGATTAAGGCGTTTTACAATGGCGAAAACATAACACATCTGGAAGACTTATTGCATCGTCCCGAGTTTATTCGACCGGTGTGTGATTTGATTAAGATTGGCATTGAAAATGCGGCCTTTTTAGGAGATAACAGTCAAGAACAAGTAGTTTTGAGTAAGCGTCTAATAGCACTGCAATTAAATGGAAGTGTAACATCAACAAAATGGATCAATGGAATGCTTAGACACTTAAATAGCGATAAGATGATATGGTTGGATAAGGAAGATGAATGTATTGATAATACGGAAATAAATGCATTGCATACATTGCATGTTGCTTCCAGACATTGGTATTTAAATTATCAGCTATTAAAAAATAATCAACAGTTTCAGGCTGAATTTTCTGAGCGATTTGAACAGAAAGATCTTATAAAGCTAGCATGCAATGCGCTAAGTTGTTTTTTGTTATTCTCTAAAGAAATTGATCAGGTTTCACCTCAATCCGAGGAATACCAAACACCTATGTACGAATCTTTGCCTTTGGATAGTCTTCTATCAGCCTCTTCAGTACAAACTTCCATGACTACATCAGAACCACCAAATTTTGATGAGGTTATTAAATTTTATAACGATTTCGAAGTGAAAGGATTTTTAAACAAACTCCAAAGTAACACAATGGACGAAAGTATTGTTCTCTTTGATATCAGAAATCAAATTATGGCACTTTCACATGATCAACTAATAGAGGGACAACAACTATTATCCATGGAGGAATCGTCTGTGACGGAAGATCAAAAAAGTCTATTAGGACGAATATTTGGTTATTTTTTTGGTCCTCAAACTAAATCAAGAAATAATCTAAAGGAATCTGAATCAACTGATTCCAACGATGCTAAATTAGAACTGCAATGTCTTTACAAACCAGGTGACTGCAAAAACCTGCTGCTTAAATTGTTCGAGTCTGCTATGGCTGTGTATGTTCGAGAGAATAAAGAAAATTGTAAGTATTTTTTGTTTTGTATTGCAGTTTTATTATCCGTTCATTGATCTCTATCTGTTAGTTGCATGATTTGCTTATTTTATTACTTAATAGTTAAGTAGGGAAAAACACGCAAAAGGAGTGGTTAGTGGTTAGATTGCTTTTTAACACCTCTAGTGAAGAAGAATAGATACATGCAAATTTCAATTGACCAAACTCATAATAAATACACACGTCCTAGACAAAGTTTATTTTACAAATGTCATCTATTCGCTCTTGTCTTTGTGGTTCATAATAGACTGTGATTGAAGTGAGGAGTTTCACTTGATGGGTTGGCATTATGAAAGTAGGAATCCGCTCTGACATTATCGCAGTTCGCAGTGAAAATTAATAAGTTGCTTCCGTTATCTTGTTCCGAAAAATTCTACAGTGCAACACATTTCTATGATGCAAAGCATAGAAGGTTATAGTATATGTAATTTAAATAATCAAAATTTACAAAAAATTGGCATGGCATTGCCATCTGCCATTTGTATTGTATTTTTTAAATTACCAAAAAGGTGGAGATTGCGATCTGAGATCGTACTCAGGTTTATCTTGGTTGCACCACTTCACTTACTGTGCACATATTTTTAAGCGCGAGCCTTAGTTAGTTTGTGTAAGCATTTTGCCGACCCGTTGCGTACCTAAAGGTTCTGTTAAAACCGAGGTTATTATGATAGTTGTTATGGGATGTTCCCACACTGATTATTCCTACTATACCTCTTCAACACTGACCAACCTTTCACACCTGTCAAAATATTGTTGTTTTTGAATTAAGGGATGGACACTTTAAATTAGCTTGTGACTGCCAATACCCGATTCTTTCGCTTTTTTCGGCCACTTTTTATTTTATCTCTCCACGAATAAAATTTAGAAAGGTACACGTCTCGTGTTGTCTGCTGGGTTGTAAATACAACGTCTCACTTTAAGAAACCGTTAAAATCTCTTTGTTTGACGTGTATGATTTCACTGTGAAGAAAAAACATATGATTGCACGTTTTATAGCCCTGTCGGCGATCCGTATTATCGAGTGATATAGACACCAAAAAACAGGTGTTAATGTTTACATAACTTCTGTAATTTATTTTCAAAGCCATGTTATCATCACAAGAAATAGTTTTATAAATTTAGAGCTGCCTTCTTACCTTAGCAATCCTTGTTAATCAATATTAAAAGTTAATATTTTAAGATAAAGTTGATCTACATCATATAAATCTGTAAAGCAAATAAACAGCCCGGCCCCACATTCTCGTATTGACAATTTTGCGGCAAACACCTTAATCGCTCCAAAACAAATACAAAAGTTTTACGTTGCACTTCTCCATCACTGCTGCTTAGTGGTTAGTATTTACATTGTTATTTCCCCACATTATAATTCCAAGACCGCATGCGCATACCAAACCTCAAGAAGCCATACAACAGAAGTTCAACCTACGACAATATTCTTTAAGAAGATTCTATTTCATTTAGTGCCACCAGCAGTTCATTAAAAGTACTCTTTTCAGACGGTTGCTTACGTGCGTGTAGAGTCAGTCAATGACAATCACAACCTTGAATTTATTTTTTATTATTAATCTTATCTGATGCTAAGTCTTCAGATAGGAGTGATAAATCATCTCTAAGATTTATTCTTTTGGTTGAAAGAAAAAATAATTATATCTGATGAAATTCCCAAACTTTTATATAGCCACGGAGGCAATGCAGAAGAATTTACGAAGGCTTAAGTCGATAATCCTTTCGCGTGCAGTGCAAGATTGGAATCAAACTGATCCTAGTATAACCGCTGTTACACTGGCTCTGCAATCATTGCTGAAAATTGCCGAATTAACTGGAACCTTTTCAAACGAAGAACCACATCCTATTAACCAAAGGATTGAAGTTGGAGCTCCTAGAATTGATGGTGTCGATGAACCAACCTTGGCCTCAACTGAAAGCGAAGTAGACTTTTATTCGACCAGAGCAAGTTTGATATGTGCTGACAGTGAAATAGACCTTAGCGAAAACGATACAGAAGAATTTTATCTAACAGCCGATGAGGGTTACGAAGCTGATGGCGAAATACCTGGAATGTCTGAGAGTGAAGAAGAAATCGAAGATCTATGGGTGCCTTTTACGCCGTCTTCACGATATCGCACCCATGTAGTGCATAGTGGAATTTGTAAAATTGTCACTGAGATTCTCACAGAATTGTCATTGAAGTGTTCACAGAATCCTAGTGCTGCATGGGCTAGTAGCTTGAGTCAACTAGCGGCTAGAATGTTTGTTATTCGTGAATTTCTTGGTGGACCTTTGCTTATTCTGCAAGGATTTCTTCCACTCCTTCAGAGCAATGATGCAAAACTTAGAGGTGAGTTTGAAAATAACATACCTAGTTACAATAAAAAATTAAAATTCAAATATGTATATGTTTATTATTAGAACTGCAGCAAACAATACTAGATCTTGTGGTTGATCTCAATTCTCCTGATGTGTTGTCAACATATTTCAGTATATTGGCTTCGAAAAACCCTCCAGTAGACATTTTGATAAAGTATATGTCGTACATTTGTTCAAGTACTTTAAAAAAGCAGCCCAGTGTTGAAATTGAGTTTCCAATGCTGAATGGTTAGTTTAAATTTAATTGATTAGAATTTATTGTGCTAAAAGTGTATTCTCTTTTAGATGGAAGATGTGTATCGTCGACTGATCCACTAATAGCTGAACAAATTGAACGAGTACGCAACTATCATCTTTACAATCATGCTAATACTCCATTTCTTCGATCGGCCTGTGTACTCCCAATAACTCACGCCAAGGTGTGGGGCAGTGATGGTTTAACTGTATCATTGTGGATGCAAATGAAAAGCAGTATGCCGCACAGAAGTGCCAGTCAGATAATTGAAGATGACATAAAAATCTCATGCGATGAGAGCGTGGTTAGTATTATTAATTGTTCTGTTTTTAATTTGTCTATAATATTCTCCTGCTTAAAGCGAACACATATCCTCTCCGTTGGAAGCAATCAAGCAATAATAAGTGTCTATGTGAACAGCAACATGAATTTGGTATTCGAGAGTAGTAAACCGAATGCCGAACTATCACCGAAAAGCCCAATGAATGAAGATATAGCTTTTATGAATAAAGAGAATGTTTCTGCAAATACATCGCCTCAATCAATCAGCCCATCGCCTTTTCGGAATGCTCTGAAACACACAAAACTTGTCATATTGAATAGTTTCAATCAAATGCATTTCTTCCATGGTCACGGTGTTACTGACGGCTATTTTGAGGGTTCTGTTGTTGAGTTGAAATATTTTCGCCTATGTCGATCCAAATGGACACATTTATGTTTTGCTATAGATTTGGCATCGGATCGATTCAATATAACAGTCACTCTGGATGGTTTGGAACAGCATTCGATAAGTTTACCTTTTCGAAATGTTCGCAACCTAACAAGAACATCAACTTTTCAATTACTCTCGCTTGGTGATAGTATACCAAAGGCAAATTGCAATGATTCTCTGGAATGTGTTAGTGGCACACCACTGAAATTTTCAATTTCGAATGTGATTTTGTTTAATCGAAAATTCACTGATAAGGAGATTATTCAATATTTGACAGCAATGGGACCTGATTTTGTCGATATGACACAATGTCAGGTATGATGAATAAAAAAACTAAAACAGGACTTGTAAATAAGTTTATTTATTTTTTTGTTAAGGTTGGCGCATGGAAACCAAATTTTGGTTATTTGAATCTCAACAAATCATTCAATGTTAACGTTGGAAGTTTTCAAGATGCAATGAAAGTCCTAAAAGATTCTCGATTTTGTGCATATTCAGCTAGTGATCCGACTACAATAATGGCCTATGATCAGATGTCGGAAAGTGACAACAGTACTGGTAAGGAAAATTTTTTTGGGATATAAAAAATATGGAATTTAGTTTGAAATGTCGAACTGGTAATTATTGACTTTTTCTTGTGGAATGTCACAACAGGAAAAAAGGAATTTGGTCGGGAAATTGTCATTAAAATTCATTACTTCGGTACTTGAGAGCGTTCTTGGAAATGAAATCAAAGTTGATTAATTTTTTAAAGAATTCACAAGACTAATATTTTGAAGTCTTAAAAGGGATTTGTTCGCTTTTCGTATTCGAATTCAATTTGTCTGTCATATCTTTGTGATTTGCAGCTCTACACCGACCAATGAATGTATTAATTGTGAATTAAGTGCCCGGGGGGCTATTGTTCGGTGGGGTATTGCCATAACCACACCCATCCGCCTTAACTCTTAAATGGATGGCTAATTAAGATAAAATGTTTTGAAAGCAGATTTGGACAAGGAGCGAGTGTAATACATTTAATGTAGTTGAGGAGTTGCTAAGTCGCTTTCAGCTCCACTGAATTGCCCGACAATATCTAATAAACTAAATTTTAACAAAAGAGCAGAATAAGCTAAAAAAATAATATGTATCAAAATAAATCAACAAAGAAACTTCAATTTATTAATATGTATAACTAAAATTTATAATTTATCATTAATATTATTTTCAAATTTGAAAAGTATTCCTTTAAAATTATCTTGATACTTGACGTATTTTGTATTTCTTTGACGTAGGAAAGAATTCCAAAGACGGACTAAATTAACAAACAGCTATAGTCTAAGAGCCGACAGCAAATTTTGAGAGTGGAGTTGTAACCAAGATCGGAGTATGAGGGGTTATAGGTACATGTATCGTGATATCAAATACCAAAGTCTGGCAGGTTTTGTTTTCAGCCTTTGGGATGGGTGGATGGTTAAAAAGTGCTATGTTATTTTCAATGACCCTACCATATAATTAGGGAACCAAGCGGGTTTTAACCCCCACCCCCACCAAAGGCTGAGAAAAAAACCTGCCAGACTTTTGTATTCCATATCATTATATCTCCACTCCCAAAATCTGCTGTCGGCTCTTGGTCTACTATTTTTCTCAAATATCATATCTACACAGAATTCATTTTCTGACCTTGTTTTTAGTTTAAAAGATTTAATTTTAAATTGACAAAAAATATAAATTTCTTTTGGTTTGTGTTTAAATGATTTATTAAAAATGGAAACATTTTGTCTATCTACTTATGTACAAACTCAAATTCTTAAAATAAAAATATACATTCTTTTTTAGGTAAGCATTATGGAATAATGCTTTACGGAGAACTATGCCGAAAAGAACTCCAATCAGTACAAACTTCAACTATACTTTGTGGGGGACTTTCAACATTACTGTATCTGTTTGCAAGGGTTGTTGAACTTACATCTGATTCAGCCACGCAATCCATGTCCTTGGATCTTTTACTTACCGTAGCTCTTTCAGACTCACAGCTCTATACTGAATTTATGCGAAATGATTATTTTAGCCTGATTGGCTATGTCATTAAAACAGACAGATGTACAAAAGATATTTACTTACTTGCGAGTATAATTAACAATTCTTGCACCCAACCAGTTATAATAAAGAAAGGATCTGCAATTCAAGTCAATGAAAACACAACTGCATGTTTAGCACACCCAATGCTGATAGCGAAGATATTACATCGCTATTCTGATTGGCATCGTTCAGGTTCAGAGAGCTCAGAAGTGCTAGAGCTACTTTTTACAAGCATAATTGCTCTGGTTAGAGACAAACATCCTTGTAAGGAATTCAATATGAAGCAGCTTAATCGAGTAGGTCTGGTAAAAGAGCTGCTAAATCTTTGCAAAGTATACGTTGTAGAATCGCCAAATCCTGTGCATATATCGGTAGATGCAGCAAATTCTTTTGTTAACATTTTAAGTATATTTGCTGGATCACCGCCATCGGCTTCACTTATGGATGAAATTATGAAATTGCTTCTACTTCTACATAAACCAAGTGAATGTTTTATAACACACGATCGCTCAAATTTTTATTTCCTACTAAGCACCAAAAGTCCAGTCAAAGAAAAAGGTTTGGGACTGCAAATTCCAAGAAGGCAGCTAAAACAAATATTCCGTGAACGCAAACGTTCGTCGAGTACAAGCTTATTCCGAGCAGCTAAACCACCAAGAATCATTAAAGAAAACTCTGCAAACGTCAGTAGTTTAAAATTTAATGGTGGGGCTAGGAAAAAAACAGAAATGAATCTCGAAAGCATAGTAAATTGTTCAAGATTGAACCAAAACGAAATCCGAATCCTCTTACCACTAGACCCATCGAAATGGAAATTGAAAACAAAGCGACATGCATTACATCATATTCCGCAAACTAGCCCGAAAAATTCTCCACAGAAAATAATTCGCAAAAGAGTTCGGGTGACATCGAAGCCATCCAATCAGAATGAGAAGAAAAGCCGCTTGGAAAATTCAAATTCTGATTCAAGTCCACCGTCTTCTCATGATGAACAAACTGGAATTCTAACCAAAGAAGGCTTCAAATGGCCGCTAGAAAATTCTTTTTTCACCAAAAAGAAATCAAAGACAATGTGCAAGACTGATTTTTATAACTCCCCTGGCATTATGAAACTACAAGAACGACTTTTTATATTGCTCAAAGATTTTCTATTCCTTTTACCGGATAATATTGTCGAAGAGGTAAGTTGAAAATTTGAAAATACACTTCTGCCGATGAATACAAATGCTGCTTTTCAGGTTCTTACGCATTATGTTAAAATGGAAATCCTATTAGTGCTTGCCAACCACACCAGTGCAACTGTTCGCACAGCGATTTTGAAATTGCTTACTGCACTTACCAAAAGAATTCCTCCGAGTGAACTTGGAGTATTCACAAAAAAGTTGTATCCGCAACATTTGGCAAATCAATTGGCTATTTATTCGACCGATTTGAATATGTTTGAGACATGTTTAGAGTGGGTGACAGGACTTTATGGAAGTTTGGAAGCCTTTTGCGAATACGAGTACATATCTATACAAAATCGTTTTGGTTTCAATTCATTGCTTTCAATATTAACGAAGACTGAAGGACAAGTTGGCTTTGCGGCTAAGGCATTTAAAGTCTTGAAAATTATATATCTGACGGTAATGAAGGTTATTACATAAAATGTGTATGTTTGTTTAAAATTTGTATGTTTCAGGATCCAGAGGATAATCACAGTCTTATTGAAACAGGACTTATCCAGTGTTGTATGAAAGCATTGCACAATATGTACCTTAAGCCCAAAGTATCGAATACAGTTACAGAAGAATCAATCACCGAACTCCTAACTTCTATTGGAGAGAGAGCTATGAAATCTACAGGACAAATGAACGTACGTATATTTTTGTCTATCAAAACTAAAGTCAATGTAAAATTGTTGGTTTCTGTAGATTATTTGGGATATCTTAAACATGCTGTCCTTTTATCAAGTCAACAATCCATTAAATGTGGTTAAAGGCTTTCGTTCCGTACAAGGTAAACTTCAGCTGAACTGGTTAGATCTCTTCTTTAAAAACCGAAGTCCAAGCTTAAACTTCAAAGGTACATTTATTACAACTTGTGTTTATAATTTTTAATATAAAATTTATCAAAAATTACAGTGACTATGCTGCCCAACTCTTCTATCAGTCTATCTGAAACCAAAACAAGACTTGATCTTCTAATTGATCGCTGTTCACAGTTTTTCACAAATTTTGGTCCTACGTACATGCCTAACGAAAACGAATTAAAGCTTTTTGAACAACTTGTTTCGTTTGGCATCTCAACCAACACCCGATGTAACAATTTTATTGCTTGGGGGCTGTTATCCTCACGTCCGTTAGAGCTGCGACAGTTTATCATTGATACTTTATGGATGTCATGCCAAAATGAAACTCTACCAACGATAATTTGTGATGGTAAAATGATCAAATCTCTTCTGTGGTTATGTCTCCTTGAACAGAGGTCTAATAATGAAAAGCCGATAGATAACCTCGACCAGCTTTGCTTGCGCTTAGGTATAAAAGACACAGACACGATATGGAATTTGGAACAGGAACTCGAACGTTTTGAACAGAATCGAAACAATATGTCCGCAAAGCAAAAGCTGATGTTGGAGAAGACAATTCACAAATTTGAATCGTTAGCTATAAGTTGCATTGAAACTTCGATGGTTATAACGAGAGTAGTGGCTGAGTTACAGGTTTGTTTGGTAACGCATTAATATTGTCATATTTTTACTGATTGCGCTGACGATCCTTCGTTCACAGAATTCAGAGCGAAAAATTCTCATGAACCATATGAAGGAGTACGATGAGAATTATACTTTCCATAAGTGGTTGGAAATCATTCGTCGAATGACTCATGAGGGTGCGCCATGGTTTTCAATGGATCGTAGTGAATCGTAATATAAATTCAGTCTTTGAAGCATTCAGTTTTTTAAACATCATACTTTATTTCTTAGGTCTTTTGAGTTAGATGACACGGAGGGACCTTCTAGAGTTCATACACGCTTGCGACGTTGTCATTTGGACATTGACAAACGTTTCATAATGGAAGACTATCGACAGAATTGCGAGCAACAGCGTGCTGAGTTTATCCGCCCACTAGATTATCTCATATCCAGCTATGATCAGCAGCTAAATATTTCGCTAAACTCGCAGATTCTTTACAACTTCCCTGCCAAATATCTACCGGTAGATGCGGAAATAGATGGAGAAATAATCATAACCGATCATAAATTGTACTTCATAGCAACCTATCGATGCAAGTATTTTTATGTCAGCTGTGATGTTGACAATATTACTGAGATCTGGCTCAAACGCTACCAACATCAAGAAAAAGCTTTTGAAATATTCCTTGAGACCAATAAATCATTATTATTTTCACTGCAAAATCAAGATGACTGGAAGATCATGAAAGAAGTTTTTCTTGATAAGATTGTGATATGTCCAGATCAGAATAAAATTCTTCTCATAACACAACAATGGCGTGAGGGTCTTTTAACTAATTGGGAGTACATAATGACATTGAATCAAATAGCTGGTAGAACGTACAATGATCTCATGCAATATCCAGTGTTTCCATGGATTCTAGCTAACTACACAACAGATGTGCTGGATTTGACCGAAAAGACAAATTTCAGGAAATTAGAAAAGCCAATAGCGGTACAGCATGAAGAGATGGAACAGCATTATGTGAATAATTATACGGTTTGTTTGGGAAGCATTTTTTTTGTAATTTTAAATACTAACCAGTACTTTTTTTTGCAGTATATTAACAATACAATGACAAGTATGGGCACGCTTCAAATAAAGCCATATCACTATAGTTCACACTATTCAAATTCTGGCACTGTGTTGCATTTTCTTGTGAGAGTTCCACCTTTTACTAGCTACTTTTTGCGATACCAAGGTAAGTTGGTAGATTGATAGGGAGCTTTGATAGATGGATGATGAAATTTGCTGTTTTTTAGATAACAATTTTGACCTGCCTGATCGAACATTTCATTCATTGGCCACGACATGGAGTCTTGCAAGCAAGGATAGTCCAACAGATGTTAAAGAGCTAATTCCCGAGTTCTTTTGTCTGCCGGAAATTTTTGAAAATTTTGAACGTTTTGATTTTGGTTGCCGACAGTCAGGCGAGAGAGTCGAAGATGTGCTTTTGCCACCTTGGTGCTTACGTGATCCTCGTCTATTTGTACTTATACACCGGCAAGCTCTTGAATCGGAAATTGTCCGGCAAAATATACATAATTGGATCGATTTGATATTTGGTTATAACCAAACGGGCCAAAATGCAGTTGATACCATTAATGTTTTTCATCCAGCTGTAAGTATATAATGAAATAAGAGATTTATTAAATGAAAATATAAATTTTGTACAAAAGACGTATGCGGTGTTTTTGGAATCAGAGATCACAGACCCTATAGAACGAAAGGCAGTAGAAACAATGGTTAAGACTTACGGCCAAATGCCAAAGCAGCTTTTCAAAACAGCACACCCATCTTCAAAACCGTTGAATTATTGCTTGGGAGAAAGAGAAGTGATACCCACAGCAAAGGGTCTGCGTTGGGGTGTTTTCTTGGGATCACCACAACTTCCTGCGCCTACATTAGGCAACATTAATAAATTGCCTGGATCTGACTTTTTGGTTTCATTCAATAATACAAATATGGTTTATGGTCTTCCCGCAAAGTCCTGTGTTATGCAAGGTAATTTGTACTTTTAGATAAGTATTATTATTATTTTAATGAATACATTTCCAAAAAAAGGTCCTGAGTCAGATACTTTTAATGTGATATCTTGGGGTTACGACGATCGAATCGTTCGCATCCAACCTCTCAGTGATACTCAAACCAAGTCAAAAGCTTTACTATTCAATAGTTCCTTTGATGACATAACTTGTTGTGGATCGGATGCAAATTCAAATCTTCTATGGTGTGGACACAAGTCAGGACGAATAAGTGTATATAAATGTTCAAGTGTGGATTCAACACGTATTGCCAAAAGTCGTCAAAATTATGTTAAAGGTATCAAATTATCATACAACTCTGCCTTCCGGAAAATAAGTCCGAAGAGTAGTTTGAAAATAGATGATTTAGAACAAACGGCAGGAGTTCAAAGAAATAATGTTGGAATTGAGCTAACGTGGTCAGGGCCGACAATTCTCATTCGACACACCGACGAAATAACAACAATTTGCCTCTCCGTGGAATTCAAAATTGCTGTGTCGGCGGGAAAGGATGGCATAGCTGTGATATGGGATTTGAATGAGTAAGTTACTTCTTTTAATATCCATCTAGTTTTTTATATGACAGATGTTGTGTTCTTCTTTTCAGCTTAAGTTATGTACGTACGATAGAGCGCCCTGCTGAAATCCACCACTCTCCGATCAACTTAACGGCAATCAGTTCGACACTGGGTGACATAGTAACGGTACACTCTATTCCAAGGAATGAAAGTGATGTTCCTAGCACTCCAGTTCAAGCTGACGAATGCTTCGAGGTAACTGAAGAGAGTCTAGATGACTTTGTGAACGTTTCCGTAAATCCAAGTGGGAAATCAATACTACGACTGCATTCAGTGAATGCTCGTTATGTTAACCATATAGTGCATGAGGATAGTATTTTGGCAGTATGCTATTCCTACATCAAAGAAGGAGTAGGTGTGAATGTGATCGCCACTGCAGTAGAAGGTGGGATAGTTCGGTTATGGTCCAGTTGGAATTTGAGTTTTGTTACGGAAATTACAACTGGTATATCAAACATTAAAAGGTACATTCATCTTAGTTGTGTTAAAAATAAGTTATAATGTTTGTTTGTTATATTTCAGCATTGCTTATTCAACTCATCAGCATTTGGTAGTACTAACGAAGGATTCTTATATTCAAGTGTGGGAGTCAGAAGGATTATATGGAAATCCCCCAAAATTTCCCCAAATTGTTTTCAAATAAAATCTGTGTGCTCATTAATTGTCGCTTATTTAACTGGTTTATTGATAATTATAATTATTGTATCTTGTAGAATAAAGTTATTGTGTGGATGAGGTGATTATTTTTTTCTGTTGCATAAAGTTAAATGTGTTGATATTTTTAGCTATTAAGTGAGTTTAAATGCATTAGTATATTTTATAAAATTCTATATTTTGTTGTTTTATTTGCTTAGATTCTCTACTTTATCAATTGGAATCTTCAAAGAATCATGGAATTGTACATGCGTAAATAGTTTTTATAAAATAATTAACTTCAATTTGACATTGACATTTTGAGAAAAGCTGTATCTATCTTTACCACCACAAATAGAGCTTCAAATCATATCAGAAACTTCAACCTATCCGGATGGATTAGAAAGAGACAGTTGAGATCTGAGCGTATACGGATAGTATCAGGTATCCAACTGTAAAGTTAAATAACACAGTTAAAATCCGAGCTACCCGTGTTGATTGAGGATTATCCGGTTGTTAAAGTTCATAATGTCAAGTTCATAAATGTAAAGTTTTCGGCAACACTGCGAAATTTAGGTACAATTTCTTTATTCACAATTTTTTAGTGAATCAGACCAGAACATTTATGAACTATTAGCAAAGAAATTATTTCTTTCGGTAAGTTTTTGTTTCAAAAAGAAAAAAAAAACGTTAGGTGGAGACAAGTAGTATAACACCACCCACACCCACAACCACGATCAGCAATCAAAAACATCAGCAACCACAGAAAATCAAAAATAAAATAAAGCTTGGATTAACAACAACTCGAACTAACACCGCGAGTCAGCACATTACGCCCGAAGATATGGTTATATAAAACCGAAATGCGTCGCATAGTTATTACCAGGGCCCGGATTTTCATGCTCTAAAAAACACAAAATATGCGCCTATAATATGCACATAAAATGTCTAAATATGCCCTAAAATATCCAAAATATGCCCTCAAAAATCCTTAAAAATGCAAAATATGCTGCAAAAATACTCAAAAAGTAAATGAAAACACTCTTAAATAAAATAAATAAATCAATCTTTCATTCACAGACATTTTTCACAGCAATAAGTAAATAAAATTAACAAAAAATAACTTAGAATTCAGGTAGGTTTAACAAAAAAAAAAAAAAACAAAAATCTTGACATAATTATGTAGACTAGTTTCGTAAGTAGGTTTTGTTAGCATGAATCATGAATTTTTTTCTGAAATTTTCAAAACTGAAACCTTGGCGATTTGGTCTCAAGAAACTTTTTTACATGGAAAATGACCTCTCCACGTCAACAGACGTTAATGGATCATGTATTAATGATACAATCTCATTTATTGTAAGGACTGTTCTTGATTCTCATTAAAGGATAACATGGTTGAGATAGTTTTCATTTTCATAAATATCCTTCGTTTTTCTTAAGAAAATTGTCTATTTTTTTACAAATAGATTGACCCATTGGAGACTCTACTGCATTAATTTTCGAAACTGCTTCGTCCATAAAATCTATTTGTTTTTTAAGCGAGTTCCACCCCTGTAAATTTACTATAGTCTCACTCAGAAACCCACGGCTTGAACTTATGAAAGCCAATTAGTAGAATTTTAAAAGGTCGTTTGCATTTCGGTGAAATAATGAAATTCAAGTGTTTAAAGCTTATTTTTTCTGAAATATGCACTAAAAATATGCATTTATTGTTAAAATATGCTCAATACGCCAAAATATGCATTTATACCAAAATATGCAAAAATATGCACCAACGATTGAATGCCATTTTAAAGCAAATTTCTCAATTCGGAAAACTATCTCATTCATTTCCTTCTAAGGCTGTCTAAAAAAAAATATGCATTTGCATGGAAATCCGGGCCCTGGTTATTACCAATTCAATTGATCCAGTTTTTCTTGACAACCCCAAGAACTGTCAAAAAACCACAGTTTTCGTTTTCTATTTCTTTTTGTTATTTTTAAAGTAAAATTGTGTAGGTATTACGTGAATTTATATTTCAAAAACAATAGAATTATCTGCTAAATGCTTCAGAGCTCATGTCACTTTGGCAGTTTATTCTTTACCTCAACTCGCCCCAGCAAAAAACCTAGTTCTACTTCATGGCGAATTCAGGGCGACCCTAGGTCTCAAAGTCCCTGATCACACGTGAAGAAATTGAAGCATTTTCTGCGATTTGTGATGGTGAGCGGGGGAGCTTGCAGAAGAGGGAAGGGGATGAAATATTTTAAAATATTTGAAAATATTCGGTGTAGAAAATTGACGTTCTCTTTTGTGTTGCTTTTCCTATCCAATCCAACCAATCAAATCGTGTCTTTCATTATGAAAATACGAAAAACACAAAGAGGAGAACAAAATCTGTAGAATAATTTCCTTCATTATCTGAACACTTTCGTTCTTCACGTGTAAGCAGGCACAAAAAACACAGAATTTGCTGACCAGGGCGAGTTCAGGGCTTTCAAAATACACTTTGGGGCGACCCCATGGTGACTTCAGGGCTCAACGAACAAACCTAATGTGTCATAAGTTATCAAAAAAAAATCTGTAAATTAATGAAATCTCAATAAAGTTTACTACCTACTACTACTACTGAAAGAGAAAAAGTAAACAAAAAGTGATACAAGACTAAAAACATTAATAAATCATTAACTGTTAGAAAAAAACAATTAGTTTGAAGTGATTTACTTATGTCGTTTTCCATTGGACATTCAGAAGCCTTCCGAAGCATCCAGAAGTCTTCTGAAACCATTCCATTGGCACAAAAATCCTCTTCTGACGATTCTGAGAAGAGAATTTCGCTTCTCGATTTGAAATCAGAATCCACTCTAGAAGCACTAATACATTCAAACTCAAAAGTCAAAACAAACTGCAGCGCAACTTCATATTTGTTTAACATTCCATTTTAATAATTAATTGTGCACTCGAAAACAAAGAATTTAATATAATTTAATAAACAAATTAAGTAAAACAAATAGAAAAACTATAATTTCTAAGTAAGGGGTAGATTCACTATTGTTTTCAATTTTACTTTTTAGTCCAGTAACCTTGTAGTTTCATAGTACTGAGACCTTGCGTCAGGTCCGGTAGTTCTGATTTTTTGCTGAGTTGTTTATGATGTTGGCCTAGTATTAAATCTGATTTTTCGACCTCGAGCATCGAACGCAACATTGGTAAGAATACAAAAAACCGCGAATTTTTCGCGGTTTTTTCACTTATTGGCTATTTTAACCATTAACTTCCGAATAAAACATTGCTCTACGATTTCAACCTTACTAAATTTGCTTCAATTTGAGTCCAAAGCCGGTTCTGTAGACATAATGGTTTCCAAGAGACGGCATTTCAAAATATAGCAATAAAAAATTTAAAACAACAAGTAGTATGTAAAACAGTATAATAACAAAAACATGGTCTTTGACATATGCTGCATCAAAGCAATAGAGCGTGTAGATTGGGTCAAAAGAAGAAAACAATAGTACTGGATGGGGGGTATATATCCCCCCGTTTAGACGGGAGGGGCAATTTTAAGAAAAGTTGACTTCAAATAGAAAAATAACTATAAAAATACAATGGTAATATCTGGACGAAAATCCATTCCTCATCTCAAAGCCAGAAATCCATTCTTTAATTTTTTTTTTAAATAAAGTTTTTTTAGCTGATAGTTTTTGAAAAATTTAGTGCCCTTTCACACGAGGAAACTGAGTTGCCAGCAACTTTTAGTTCCTGGGTGAGAAAGGCAGGAGGAAAGAAGGGCGAACAGAATCTCCCCGGTCGAGGATTTGAGGAGATTTTTTGACATTTCCTTTCACATCTAGGTTTAGGTGTGTTCAACCAATAGACTTTCAAAGGAAATTTCAAAAATTGCCTGGAGATTTGTTTCCTCGTATGAAAGGTACAAGAGATTTTTAAGGAGATTAAAAGAAAACGTCAAAAAAATCTCCAGCAACTTGTTTCTTCGTGTGAAAGGGGACTTACTTTCAAACTCAAAATTTTGAGAAAAAGACGATTTTTTTTTGTTAATCTATTTTTTTTTTTAATTTTATGGTATTAAGTACTATTTTTGATTTTGATTTTCAATGCCCTTATTAATTCTTAGTTGAAAACGGAAAACCAAATGCTAAAATGACTTCTAGTTTTTGAGAAAACTGAAATTAACATGATCAACTTCACTGTTTTCAGTCTAGTATCCTTTTTCTTCGGGGTGGGAGGGCTCTGCCTCAGATGCGGTAGTTCTGATTTTTAGATGAGTTGCTTATGATGTTGGCCTTAGCAATAATCCAAGTTTTCGACCTCGAGCGCCGAACGCAACTTTGTGAAATACGCAAAACAACGAGAAATTTTCACGGTTTTTTCAGTTATTGGCTATTTTAACCTTTAAGGCCTGATTTTCGATTATAACTTTGCTCTACCATTTCAAAATAATTAAATGGGCTTCAATTTGAGCTAAAAATCAATTCAAATTGTGAATTTTTTCATCAACTTTTGAATTTAGAATGCTGCAAATCGAATTGAAGGGGGCTTATTCACCCCTTGTGTGAAATCGTTTGCCCCTTTTCAATGATTTTTGTATACAGTAGATGACGGATATAAGAAAGTCAAAAAATGCAAATATTTCCTTTCTTATATCCGTGTTTTCTTATATGAAAGATTGTTTATAAGAAAGAAACCTTCTCTTATCAGATAAATGCATTAAAAGAAAGAAAATTTCCTTTAAATATAACTATATAATTTGAAATAAATTTCCAAAGCATTGACTGCAAAATTGTATGTATCTTGTACTGGCATTAATTCATAATTATCACTCAAACATACCAAAAACAAACATTAAACTATTAATTTCTTTCAAAACCATATTATCACGGGGTGGTTTCTTAAAGACGTTTAATTTTCTATGCAGTAAGAGAAATTTTGTACCAGAATAAGTTTCTTATATCTTTTTCTTAAAAACTGTTTTCTTATATAAGGTTAATTTTATACGTAACTTGATGGGAATGTGCATGGTGTTTTAAAATGTCTTTCTTATAAGCGAGTTTTTCTTATATGAGATTTTCTTATATCCGACATCTACTGTACTGTGTAGCGTGTCATGTTGGCTTTATTTTAAGATCTTAATCATGAACATCGGATGAGTAAAAACGGAGTTATGATTTTTAAAAGTCAACCATATAAAACTCGAACTAAAACATTCGCTTCAGATAACTCACTGGTGGGTACTGAACTGGGTACTGTTTTAGTTCGAGTATTATATGGTTGACTTTAAAAAATCATAACTCCGTTTCTACTCATCCGATGTTCATGATTAAGATCTTAAAATAAAGCCAACATGACACGCTACACGTACACAGTATACAAAAATCATTGAAAAGGGGTGTAAAATGCATCCGTCCTCGGTTATAGCTGCCACACAAGTGACAATTTATTTCTTCTTCTCTTCTTTCTTACTTAACACTGTAACATCAGTGTTGCCAGATACTACATCACTTTCTTCTTTTTAGGTTTTATTTTTTTCTATACTATTGTAAATATACATATATATATAGGCAAGTAAATACATACATTTTTAGAATACATTAATTATAAATGAAATATTTAGATTATTATATATATATGTATATATATATTTTTTTTTATATTATTAATGCTGTTTACTCATCGCGGTATCGTTTAGGTTTCTTCACACATCTCTCTGGTCGTTGGCTTTCTACACTATCCGTTGGAAGCTGCTTAACATGTGCCACATTTCGTCTATAAAGTTTCTTTGTATCTTCAGCTTCAACAGTGACTTCAGATCCATTGCGTTTAACTACACAATACGTTGTAGGGTCAAATGTCGATGATAATTTATTCAATTTAGCTTGCCGCATGACCAAAACCTTATCACCAACTTTTGCTTCATTTTGTTTTGCATTACGTCGTATATCTGCATACACTTTCTCTTTTTCCTTTTTTTCCTTATCACGATCTCTTGTTTCTTCATCAAGTTCCATTGGTTGGCTTATACTGGGCAATTTATCTCGAATATTCCACCCGAACATCATTTCCGATGGTGTTTTGAGTGTGGTTGAATGTTGTGTTGATCGATACATCAAGAGGTATTCGTTTAAGTCCTGTTGCCAATTTCGGTTGCTGTTTTGACTGATGATAAGACGCTTCAAAATGGACCTATTTTGACGTTCCACTTCTCCATTTTGTTGAGGCCAGAATGGTATAGTGCTGATGAGCTGAATGTTGTTGGTATTACAGTAGTCACGAAACTCGTCACTGATTAACTGCCGTCCATTATCTGCTGTGATAGACAACGGATATCCAAAGCGTGCAAAAATGTTTTTGAGACGCTTTATAGTCTCACTAGAATCGATTTTTTTCATGATTTCAATTTCTACAAATCGGCTGAAGTAGTCAACAACAACAAACAAATTGTGACCAGACGGAAGCGGTCCAAGAAAGTCTATGGCCACATGTTGCCATGCTGCTGTTGGTAGCTCCTTTCGTTTCAATGGCTCAGGTGCATCAGGTGCTGCCACTAAAATGCATCCACGACATTTCTTGACATTTGATTCAACAGCTTGGTCAATTTTTGGCCACCAAACCTTAGCCCTTAATCGACGCTTCATTACCGTCATTCCTGGGTGTCCTTCATGGGCTAAATCGAGTGTTTGCTGTCTCAATTGTTGTGGAACAACAATGCGACTCCCACGTAATAGTATATCACCCACAAAGCATAGCTCTGTTTCAAATACCTTAAACGGTAATGCTTCTGTTGTACAAGTATTTTCATAAATTCCTTTTTTAACGGCTTGAATCTCGCTATCGTTTTTCGATTGTTGCTCTATTTCTATTATCTTGATAGCTATTGGTGCCGCTATTTCAACAATGGAGTTTACGTGATGCTCAGAAATCTCATCAAATGTACTACCAATTGTATCCGGCAGCAACCGTGACAGTGGATCAGCTATGTTACTTTTTCCTGGTTTGTAGATTACTTTGTATTTATATGACTGTAATCGCAGTACCCACCGTTCAATTCTGGCACAGGGTTTGGATCTTGTGCCAAAAATTATTTCAAGTGGCTTGTGGTCAGTTACCAAATCGAAAGATCTTCCAAACAGGTAAAAATGAAAACGCTCCGCTGCCCACACCAATGCTAATGCTTCCATTTCAGTTTGAGCGTATCTTCGCTCTACATCAGACAAACTTTTTGATGCGTATGCAATAATTCGTGGGCCTGCTTCATTAGTTTGTACCAATACGGCACCCAAACCGACTGGACTAGCGTCTGTAATCAATATTGTTCTATTATTTATATTGTAATACCCAAGAATCATGTCACTAGTAATCGTTTCTTTTAAACTGTCAAAAGCTGTCTGTTGTTCAACATCCCATTTGAATTTGAAACTTTTTTTTGTTAATCTTCGCAATGGTTCTGTGACAGTAGCCAAATCAGGAATACATTTTCCGACATAATTTACTAGGCCTAAAAAGCTACGAACCTCTTCAGCATTCAGTGGCACACGAAATTGTTTAATAGCCACTACTTTGTCCGATGTCGGCGCAATGCCCATTTCAGATAATTTGTGGCCTAAAAAATCTAGCTCCTTAACCCCATAAACACACTTCTCTTCATTGATTGTGACATTGTAATCTTTCAATGTCTCCAAGACTTTTCGAAGTCGCGTGTCATGTACTTCTTTGTCAGAACCATATATTACAACATCATCGATGTAATTAAAACACCCTTCGCAACCACTGAGAATTTGTTCCATAATCTTTTGAAACAATTCAGGCGCGCATGTGATGCCGAACATAAGCCTTGTGTAGGTACCTGAATAATCCCTTTCTTGTTATGAAAGTAGTAATATACCTTGAACTTTCAGATATTTCGACCTAAAATAAAATTTTATTTAATTTTCTTTAAGTGAATTTACTTAACCTTGCTCTAAAATTCTATCATACGAACACTTGGCAAACAGCATTTTTTTATATATAACACTTAAGTTTCATTAAAAAAAAAGAAACTTTGATTTTTTTTTTTCTGTCAAAAGTTTTATTTTATTCATATTTTATTTTCATTACATTAATTTGTGTTTTAAATTGAGTACAAAAATTAAAATTAATCAAGATCGAATACATTTCTGGTCGTTATTCTTTTTTTTTTTTCATTTTTCTTGCTTTGGCCAATGTACGCACTCAAGTCAAACTAAAGTAAATAACAAATTTTTCACCTGGTGGAAAGCCTGGCGGACATCAATTCTAGAAAACCACTTATTCTGGCCCAAATGCGGCAGTAAATCTTCAATAGTTGGCAATGGATAGTTCTCTCTCTCAACAGCTTCATTGGCACATCTCATATCGATGCATATACGTACGTCATCACCTTTCGGAACCACTGCCATCGGTGAAATCCAGTTAGAAGGTCCATCTACCTTTTCAATTACCCCTTGCGATTCCGATTCATCAATTTTTCTATTTACTTTTTCTTCTAGTGCCAACGGTACCCGGCGATATGGTTGGACAACTGGGCGTGCATAAGGCTTAATCGGAATGTCCACAATAAAACCTTTGATTTTGCCAATCTTACCCTTGTCAAATTCCCCGATCTCATTGACATCAACATTAATTTTCAAAATGCCTATCAATATTGCAGTATCGCGGCCGATAAGAACTTTTCCGTTTTCTCTGATCACATAGAATTCGGCGTTAATGTTTCGATTGCCAATTTCAAGTATTGCTTCAAATACACCCAATATTGTCAATGGGTTCTCACCGTATGATTTAAAACATTTTTCGGTGTCTCGTCGTTGGTTCTTGACGACAACTTTTTGAGTTTTCAATTGTGTCCATGTAGTTTCGTCAATTAAGTTATATTTTGAGCCTGAGTCAGTGATCTCAATGCCACCAATTTTGCAATGTATTTCATTTTTGGTGTCTTGTGAATCAACAGAAAAAATATAAGCTTGTGTCTCTTCGGCAGTAATCTGATTTACTTCATTTCCATGATTGGTTAATTGATCTGGGCGCTTTGTATCATCGGTGGTATATTTTATATTTTTCATTGGCCACTTTGACTGCCATTTGTTTCTTATGGTAGTGCTATTTGGTCGTTTACGTGATTGACACTTTCGGCTAAAATGATCGCGTAAGCCACACTTATTGCATGTTTTCCCTTTTGCCGGACACTTCTCATAATTTGCCTTATGACCTTGGTAGCCACATCGACCGCATTCAGTGTTTTTAAAATCAACCTTTGCTTTCTCACATTCAATTTTATTAATTTCGATGGCTGGAATTGCCGACTTTTCGAAAACAAATAGCTTTTCTTGTTCATTTACAGCCTCGAAGATTTTTGCCATTTTCAGGGTTTCATTTAAGGTTGCATCACCTTGTTTCAACATTTCTCTGCGCATTTTAGATGAGACACATTTTTCGATGATTTGGTCTTTAATGTTTTCATCAATTTTTTCGCCCAAATCACATCTTTCAGCTTGAGTCCGCAAACGCATAGCGAAAATTTCGATCTTTTCTCCCTCTTCTTGTTTCAACTGACGCAATATGTGCCTTTCATATGTTGAATTTTTCTTTGGCAGAAAAAACTCATTCAGTTTATTAATTGTTTGTTCATATACCGATATTCGGAAAACATAGCCGGATGCCCATGGGCCATCTTGATTTTCATGATTGTTTTCCTCTGGTAAAGAATCATATAATTCTTGTATTTTCTGACCACCGAAATGTAATAACATAGTTTGCTTTTCTTCTGGCTCTGTTATTTTGCTGGCTTTCATGAAAAGCTCGAAGGCTCTTAGCCATAAACGCCATTCATGACCACAGTTTTCTCCATAAATGGTATAGTCAAAGTTCTTAACTCCTAAACCGATTTTGGTTCCTGTGAAGCATAAACCACGAATACATCTGCATTAATATTTTTGTTTTTCAATTTTTTTTTTTTTGAAAATAAATCATGCTCGATGTTTCAATTAATTACATTCTTATATGCGATCATTTAGGTCGCTTTTTTTTCCAAATTAATTTAATTTTACTTGCGAACATTGAAGTCACACCAGTTTTTGTTTTTATTACTCTTGCGAACATTTAAGTCGCATCAATCATCTAATAATTTTCCTTTTTATTTGCAAACATTTAAGTTGCATCACATCGATATTCCGTCTTTATATATATTTATTTTTTTTTCGAACAACAATAATTGCTTATTTGCAAACATTCAAGTTGCATCAACCAAAGAAAACTTTTTTTTTTCTTATTTGCAAACATTTAAGTTGCATCGTAAAGTAGGTACCTATGAACAAAATGTATTTAGAAATGTCTTAGGTACGGAACGAAAAAAAAACAACGCACATTAAAGGAGCATTCGAGAATCGTTACTTTTATGCTTACACATACACACATATGTATATTGTATGTTGAACACCGACAGCATAATATATAAAGCTAACTGAGACACTTGCACATCCAACTATTCACTGGTCTCTCTCTCTTCATATCAAGAAAAAAATACACTCGAGTTGATTCCCGTTATTGACAGTTCTTCATCCCCCCTTTTTTTTTATGTCTGGTGGCAAAATTAATACTTTTTTTTCGTAGGTACCTACCTAAGTAATTATTTTAATTCTTTTGTTTATTAACTTTGTTTTATTACCTGAATTATCTGAAGAAATCATCGTTTTATCAACGTCGGCTTTTATTTCTTTTATATATTTTTTTTTTTATATCTTGTGTGAGTTTATTTCTTTTCACTCGTCGCCAATGTAAAATGCATCCGTCCTCGGTTATAGCTGCCACACAAGTGACAATTTATTTCTTCTTCTCTTCTTTCTTACTTAACACTGTAACATCAGTGTTGCCAGATACTACAAGGGGCAAACGATTTCACACAAGGGGTGAATAAGCCCCCTTCAATTCGATTTGCAGCATTCTAAATTCAAAAGTTGATGAAAAAATTGCGTATTTCACAAAGTTGCGTTCGGCGCTCGAGGTCGAAAACTTGGATTATTGCTAAGGCCAACATCATAAGCAACTCATCTAAAAATCAGAACTACCGCATCTGAGGCAGAGCCCTCCCACCCCGAAGAAAAAGGATACTAGACTGAAAACAGTGAAAATGATCATGTTAATTTTAGTTTTCTCAAAAACTAGAAGTCATTTTAGCATTTGGTTTTCAGTTTTCAACTAAGAATTAATAAGGGCATTGAAAATCAAAATCAAAAATAGTACTTAATACCATAAAATTAAAAAAAAAAATAGATTAACAAAAAAAAGTCGTCTTTTTCTCAAAATTTTGAGTTTGAAAGTAAATTTTTCAAAAACTATCAGCTAAAAAAACTTTATTTAAAAAAAAAATTAAAGAATGGATTTCTGGCTTTGAGATGAGGAATGGATTTTCGTCCAGATATTACCATTGTATTTTTATAGTTATTTTTCTATTTGAAGTCAACTTTTCTTAAAATTGCCCCTCCCGTATAAACGGGGGGATATACACCCCCCATCCAGTACTATTGTTTTCTTCTTTTGGCCCAATCTACACGCTCTATTGCTTTGATGCAGCATTTGTCAAAGACCAAGTTTTTCTTATTATACTGTTTTATATACTACTTGTTGTTTTAAATTTTTTATTGCTATATTTTGAAATGCCGTCTCTTGGAAACCATTATGTCTACAGAACCGGCTTTGGACTCAAATTGAAGCAAATTTAGTAAGGTTGAAATCGTAGAGCAATGTTTTATTCGGAAGTTAAGGCGTAATGGTTAAAATAGCCAATAAGTGAAAAAACCGCGAAAAATTCGCGGTTTTTTGTATTTTTACCAATGTTGCGTTCGGTGCTCGAGGTCGAAAAATCAGATTTAATACTAGGCCAACATCATAAACAACTCAGCAAAAAATCAGAACTACCGGACCTGACGCAAGGTCTAATGTATATAGTTACTGGACTATTTTGTGTGGCAGCAAATTTTTTTTATTTAATGATTCACCAATATAGTGACAAAACTTCAGAATTGAGTATAAGTAACAACATTGTATATCCAATCTATAGTATTCTCATGAAACACGATTTTGTAGGTATAGACATTTGGTCGATAGGTTCGCTGTGATCGCCTTACCGAGATCCCTTAACAAAAATTAGTATTACATTTGGACGCATAGATGGCCATGAGCTTTTTTTCTTCATGAGAATACTATAGAATTTATATACAATGGTAACAAGCACTGTTCCATTGGATTCAGAATGAGTGTCTTCTTGAGTGAAACCAATGGAAAACGACATTAGAAATGTATGTTTACTTACTAATAACAACACAAAAATATGAAGTGCAGTGTTAAATTGTGTAAAAAAGCCAGAATAAGGCGGACAAGAATCATTTCCTTTCACAAGTAGTTTTATCATATTTTTCTCAAAGAAAGTGATGTGAATTGGTCATATTTTAAATAATCACCGACCGACGTGCGAGAACGTCTTTAGGGACTGGTGCAGGAATCTTTGGGCCAAGAACCAAACTTTCTGTACCGATGGGGCAGTCTAGTAGCATTTTCCAGGCGGAAGTTAACGCGATAGGAAAATGCGCGGAAAGAACCTCGAAAGAAAATACCGTAATCAGAACATCGCCATCATGACAGACAACCAATCTGCACTTAAAGCACTAGGCTCTTACACAATCGACTCGAAATTAGTTTGGGAGTGTGTGGGTAAGCTGAATGAACTCGGCGAAAAAAACACTGTCTCACTCTATTGGTTACCAGGACACGTTGGTATTCATGGTAACGAGGAAGCAGACATCCTAGCCAAAAGAGGAGCAACAGACCCCCTTATGGGACCTGAGCCCTATTGCGGTGTAGGTGAAAACGTGATCAAATACAAAATCAAATCAGAAGAGGAGACTAAAAGATCAAAAATCTGGGAAGAACTCCCAAAATTGAGGCAGGCCAAACTATTGCTTGGGAGTTATAACTAAGTGCGTTACACATCCTGCATAAACCTAAGTAGGAACAACCTCAGAATAATAACGGGTATTCTCACAGGCACTGCAAGCTAAGAAGATATCTCAGTCTCCTCGGTTTAGCAAGTGGTGCAACTTGCAGATTCTGCAACACCTACGAGGAAACACCGGACCGCATATTAGGAAAATGTGATGCGCTCGCGCATCAAAGACACAGGTATCTGGGACACTACCAGATAGACGAGAGAGAGTTTCCCTCTCTGAAAATACCCGACTTGAGTTCCTAAAAGGAACCAATCTGGAGGGAGAATTATAGAATAAGCCGTCTCACTCTACAATAAATCACCAATCACCAATCAAGTAACACCTTTTAAATGATTAAACTTTAAATAAACTAAGAAAATTAATAAATTAATTGAAAACTTGCACACGGTTTTTCGGTTTTAATTTGGAATAGTAGAAATGTCAGACTGCGATTCTGTGAAACAGGGACGTATTTTTTTTGTTGTTGGTGATTGTAAGGCGTAACTATTTGCTAAGCACCCTTTATATCAGGAACTTATGTTAACATGTGCATCTTCAGAATTTTGCTCAATTTGCTCTATAGTGAAGTTATTAGTGCATTTTTTTAATGTTAATTAATTTGTCTATTCAAAAATAAAAATATTTAAAATAATTGCATAAAAAATTAAAAAGGTTTCGAAAGTCGAGTGGTAAAAGGATGACCATTCTGAAAAAGGATGAAGTAAAGCCACATTTGGGGTGCCAATTTTGTATCGCTGCGAGTGATTTGCTATGATTCGCGTTGGCTTTGGAGAGCCTTCATTCATGACCATAGATAAACAAATAAAGATGGGAAACCTTCGTATGTTTCACCCCCCAAACCCATTTGTTTACATTTTTGTTTTTGTAATTTCACTTCGTGTCGATGAATAGATGTGAATTGCAACAACAATTTAACGCGGTGAGTTTGATTTGTCTTGACAGTTCGATTTTTTTCCAAACAGGTATTGTTTTTGGTTTGGTGCGTCTGCCTCATTGTTTTATATTTCAAAACAATAATAAAATAATAATTGTTAATAGTTACGTAAGGTTTCAAAAAGCTATCTGGTATCCAGCATCAAGAAATTCCTTGTCCATTCGTAATTGTTAATACCTAATTCATTTCAGAAGCCACTCGTGATTTGGTTGGCCAAATTCAGCTTGTTTCAAAGCGCTCGGTGAATTCATTAAATTCTTTCGCGATGCTTCCATTGGTGGTGATAATATCTGTATCCATAAATATAAATGCTGTTTAGATAGTGGTTTTACGTCGTCGGTGCTAAGATAATGATCCTGTAGCAGACATGACCCCTTTTCCTTAGTTAGTTTCAATCAGTTTCAGACCGCCAGATTTAGGTTTAAGTATTTTTCATTTAGTAAATGGTTTCTAAAATGTTCTAACTGCTTACTGAATTTTGATGGTTGAAGCGGTTTTAAGCCTTAATTTAAGCCTTCTAAGTTATTTTAAGAACCATTTCCAATTTAAACAAAAATTTCGAAAAATTTGCCCATAGAACTATAGTATCATCATATTCTTGAAATTCGAAAAAAGACAAAAATACTTTTTTGAGACAATTTTTTGAAATCTTTGCTCGAATTGGAAATAATTTTTTTAATAACTAAGTCAAAAACAGAATGGATGAAAAATCGTTTTGAAAATTTTGAAATTTTTTTTCGCATGAGAACAACTGTAAACCAACGTTTCCCAAAGTGTGTTCCGTGGAACCCTGGGGTTCCGCGGGAGAGTTTTCAGGGTTCCACAAATTTCTTGAAGCATAAACAGTAAAATACAAACAATAAAAGAAAAAAAAATTAAAAATTAAATTAAAAAATTTAACAACATTTTTTTTTTGAAGTTAATATTTTTTAATCGAAGTGTGGGCTTCAATGTCATAAACTATTTCATGAGTAAACACATCATTAACTGGGGAAAATGTTTTGATATATGCAGCGGTGGAGCCGCAGCAGTGGTGGGAAAGGTTGAAGGGGTTGTTTCAAATATTAAAAATTTTGCTCCTAGAACTACCAGCAGTCATTGTATTTTCCATCGTTATGCACTTGTTATGAAAATAATGCCAACTGATTAAAAAAAGAAGTTCTCGGTGAAGCTGTGAAAATAGCAAATTTTGTAAAGAGTCTTCCTCTCCAATCGAGATTTTTTAAATTAGTGTGTAAAGATGTGGGCAGCCAGTACGAATCGAATTCATACTGAATTCCGATGGCTTTCCAGAGGGAAAGCTTTATCCAGGTTATTTCAACTTCGTGATGAGTTGAAGGAAAAAATATGTCTTACACTGCAAACCTTTTTGATGTATTGCATGATGAGCAATGGATTACGCAATTAGCTTATCTTGCAGACTTTTTTGAGAACATCAACGAAACTGCTACAACTCTGCAGGAAAAAACCATTACAGTATTTTTGCGAGAGACAAACTGACAGCTTTGGAAAGAAAAATTAATTTCTGGCTCTTAGTCCAGTAAATTTGTGCTCAATAAAGGCTCTTTGCGAGCAAATTGTGGGGTAATTTTGATTTTTTTTCTTATTAAATGTTTTCGGGGGTGCTGAATCCGAATCTGAGGTTTGCCAAAAAAATTTCGAGATGCAACATGGAAAAAAACGCAAAAAATGATGTAAAAATTCATTTCTTGGGAGTTTTTCACGAATGGCTCGAAAACTACCAATTATTCGAAAATTACATCAAGCTACCATTGAAAGCATACACATACTAGTCGAAAATTGACGTATTTTTACTGTTTTCGAAAATCCACTCGAAAGCTCTGAGAAATTACTTTGGGTGACAAAATTTGAATTTTTGTCTGTAACATGAACCAAGATGGTCTTTGGTGCGCTGAGTTTGAATCTGGCCTTGAAATTGCTCTATCTCGTCACGTTTTTGAGATATTTGAATTTAAAAACTAAAAACAAATGCATTTTTTTATACAAATTTGGGGATTTTTTTTTCTAGAGGCAATTTTTTCAAAAAAATGTTTATGGTCATTCTGAAGTAGGTATGAACATTTTACTTCAAAATTCTTTTTGAATCTTTCAAATACCTCGATTCATCTTCGAGAAATCGTTTGGTTTTCGTTTTAGTACCTAATTCGAAAAATCACACAATTTGCCCTTTTGAGCACAAATTGACTGGATTTTTCGCATTTGCGTCACGAAATTTTGTTGGCAAACCTTAGATTCAGATTCAGCACCCCAGAAACCATAAAAAAGCGAACAAATCAGAACTACCCCACAATTTGCATGGTAAAAATACAATATGACTGGACTATCTCATGTGTACAAAAGAACAATTTTGAATGTTTTCCAGTTTTACATGAATTATTGCAAAAAAACATGCTTGAACTCAGAGCAGATATTAGCAATGTTATTGCTCTCCATTTGGTTAGTCTCGAAAGATCAATGCTGGATTACTTTTCATATACAAATACTGACATCGAGTGGGTACAAAATCCATTTCTAATGAAAACCATCAAGCCTATGACCCTGAGTATACAGGAATACGAATCCCTGATAGATGTGCAGAGCTCCTCTTTATCAAAATTTGTATTTGATTCTGTATCTTTAAACGAATTTTGTAATTGGTTTAAGAATGAATTCCCTGAGCTTGTCAAGAAAGCTATATTAAATTTGCTACCTTTTGTTACAACGTACCGTGTGAAATAGGCTTTTCAGCGTATACTTACACAAAAACTAAATACAGATCAAGGCTGGACGCTGCCGCAGATATGCGAATACAACTTTCGGATATTCATAGAAATTAATTTAAAAACAATTATAAATCAAACAATGAAACAGATTCAATTTTCACATTAAATACAAAATTTATTTTGAAATGTGTTGTTTTTCATTTTGTGCTATTGTCAGGATGGGGTTCCGAAATATATTTGGGCATTGTTAAGGGTTCCACAGCTTAAAAAGTTTGGGAACCGCTGCTGTAAACTATGCTTAAATCGCAGCAACACTGCACTTGTGTGGATTTCCATTTACACACAAATACCCCACCTAATTAAGAAGGTGTTTGACATGAATCAAAACTTCATCACCGTCTAAAATCCGACTTCCTGATGACTTTTGAAGGTCTTCTCTAATAAGTTCCATTAACAAGTACGGAAGTTACCTTATTGACGACTAGAAAAGTCAAAATGCGATACCTGGTGGCGAATAAAACAACTGGATAACTACATTATGAAGAAGTTTGACTTTATTATTTAAGTAAAAATATAGTTTTTATATTTATTAGAATAGTTTTTCTTCTTTTAATAAATAATTTCGGAAAAAACACTTCACAAATCACATACGATTTACAACAAATTTTGACATCTTATGTAGTTATTCTGTTGCATTTTTTGCCCGGTAGAGTACTGCCTCCAGTCGTCAATTACGCTAAGGTTCGAAGGTTAAAAATCCAATTGGATTCCAATTCATTCATTATTAATAAATTATATTTACTCATTTTTCTTGCAATTGAAAAGAAAAGTGTCCTCTCGAAGAAATCATGTTCACATTAAAAAATATAAAAGTCAATTGAATTTCATGTCCTGTTGTAATTTATCAATGTCAATTATAATACCCACTCTCAAATGAAATGAAAATATACGCATTTGTGAGTGTGGTTTTTGTTCACTTTTTTATTATAGGGTTAAGTCCTTGAGTCCTTGACACTGGCATTTGAAAAGCTCAAGTAAATAAATCAAAGTCAATTTGTTCTTCGATTGCCAGAGTCAATCTATACCAACCTCCTTGTAACTCGTAAGCTCCAACATCAACTACAAAAAATAGCCCAGGCAACACAAAACCGATTAAGTGAACGGATTGGATTATTGTTTTTGTTAACTCGTTTGCTATTTAATGTCCTACGAGTTGATTGCCTTTCACTCTATAAAATTCGTTCAAATTGCTGAGCTACTAAATTCGATAACCTACGAGTATATACGTAGAATCATCAGGTATTAGTTTTGTCAGCAATTTGTTTGGGATCTTTTCGTTTCCGTCCTTGTAAGTTCACTTTGGGTTAAATTGTGAGTTAAAGTAATCTGATGATTTATTACTGATACTAACGTGTATGTAGCCATAATCCTTTCTGGGATGTGGGGTGGATTTAGGAGATGTTATTAGGAGGTGGTTTATGACAAGCACTCAAATTGCTTTTGTGAGCTTTGTCATCCATGCTGAAATAGCAGGATTTCTTGTCAATTTGAGCATATACCTATATATGTATAGTTTGACATTCTCTGACCAAAATTTTAATGAGATGCCTTTTTTTTTTTTATTTTTAAAATTATACTATGTGCAGGCTTATCATTTGAAACCATTGAAAAAAGCAGTATAAAGGTTCTAAATAAATTGATGCTGGTCATCAAAAAATACCTTTATAGGTAAATTTTGAAATAGAATTATGGGCCAGTGAATAAAGATTACCTTAAGGTAATCCCCAGATATAGCCCCGTGGTCTATTTCAAAGAACTACACTGCTTCCTACAATGTATAACGTGGATATTTTTTATTTAAAATGAGAAGAATTTAAGCCCTTGTCATCATCTGGGGAAATGCATACAAATTTTTTGTATCGATGTAGAAACACTTGGGTGGATGAATGCACACTGAAATTCATAAACATATTACATATTTGAACTTAAGCCAAAATTGAACAAGGTTCTTCAATCAGCACCAGAATTGGAAAAGGTTATCACAGAGCAGATGATTATGTAGGCAATAAACTCGTTCAAACCATATAAATCATCAGCTGGACCAGACGAGATTATTCCGGCATTTTTTCAAAATGCTCTACAGATAATCACCCCATGGCTTAGGGTAATCTACAAAAGTTGAGTTCAACTTAGATACTTTCCTATCAGCTGGAGAAAGTTTTCTGTATTCCAAAAGCTGGAAAACCAACACACTCGACTGCAAAAGTTTGCAGACCAATAAGTCTCTTTTCGTTCCTCCTCAAGACACTGGAGAGAATTATTGATCTGCAAGGTATGTAAATGAAATGAAAATGGCGATTTGCTGGTCGATTTTTGTAACGCTACTCGTCTTGTACTGGGTGGGACTGTGTTTAAACATAAGACTTGCAATAAAATCACCTGGGTACATCCGGATGGTCAAACTGAAAACCAAATTGACCACATCATGATTCAGCAGCGATGGAGGAAGTCAATGTGCGATGTTCGAAGCATTAGAAATGCCGACATGGGATGCGACCACCATTTGGTTCTCATGAGTCTCAAGCTACGAACTGCAGCTGTACAACGTCAATGACAGGGTGCAGCAAGGAATTCGAAGTTCAATACAAATGCTTTAAGTGATCCCAACATATGTCAGAACTATGTCACCAACCTTAACGACAGAGCTTCGTCATTAAACGGAATACAACATTCAACAATTGATGAGATGTGGGTTGATATAAAAAGTGTTTTTATGGATGCTAGATCCGAAACTGTACCCAAGCAGTCGAGAGTTAGAGACTCTTGAATATCCCAAGACACCTGGGATAAAATCGAGCTTCGCAAATCGTTGAAGATGCAAATAAATGCCGAAGCGGATGCTCAACGAAAGGCTGAATTGCGAAGAGAGTATCGCTTAGCACATAAGATGGTCTATCGCTGTGTGAGACTGAGACGTGACAAGAGGGTGAGGTTAGACGGTCTCGCGGAAAATGCGGAAAACGCTGCAAGAAGAGGAGATATGAGGGAATTGTACCAAATATCCAAGGAAGTTGTCGGGAAGAAAGCAACACCAATCATCCTGTAATGGATGTGGATGGTACACTTTTGGTATCAATCGAGGATCAGCTGCGCAGGTAGAAGGATCACTTTTGTGCCTTGCTTAATGAGTATTCTGTCGAGCAGAGTGCTGAAGTGCCCCAGCTTAACGAGATGCGTTAATCATATAGAGGTATTGACATCGAACCCCCTACAGTACTGGAAATTCAATCTTCGATAAATCTTCTCAAAAACAACAAAGCAACTGGACTTGACGGTATACCAGCCGAGTTCCTGAAAGCTGACCCTGTCAGAACGGCTAGTATTCTACACCCGTTGATACAAGCTGTGTGGGAAATGAAACCTATCCCAGCGACTGGAAGGATGGTGTAATTGTTAAGTTGTCAAAGAAAGGTGATCTTAAGAATTGCAACAATTGGCGAGGTATTACAGTTTTGTCCGTTTTTCCAAAACTAATGGCGACCATCATTCTGGGCGGATAAAGGTTAGAATCGAGTCTACACTCAAGAGGCATCAAGCTGGTTTCCGCAGTGGGTGGTCTTGTGTCGACCATATCAACACTCTGCGTATCGTTCTTGAGCAGTCTGCGGAGTTTCAATCACCGCTTTACCTCATGTTCGTGGATTTTGAGAAGGCCTTTGACCGAGTCAACCGTGAATGTATATGGAGATCACTTCTTGGTAGAGGAATTCCCCCAAAAATTGTTGCCATTATAAGAGAGTCCTGTAACAACGCAAGATGCTTTGTTTTACACAATGGGCAGCTATCCGACTCGTTCGAAGTGCGGCAGGGTGTGACGTGTGAGACAGGGAGATGTTCTATCGCCAATTCTCTTTCTACTGGCGATTGACGATGTTTTGACGGCCAGCGTTGGAACAGCAGAGAGGCAGGGCATTCAATGGAGACCGTTTGAAAGGCTTAGCCACTTAGACTATGCCGATGATATATGTCTCTTGGCAAATAACATCAGCGGGCTGAACAGGATGTGTCAAGCTCTGAAGGTAAAAGGAGAGGCAAGTGGTATTAAAATAAATAGCAAAAAGACAAAAATAATGCTCACAGGCCGCTCCACACATCAGCGTATTTTAATACAGGAGACGCCAGTTGAAGGGGTTGAACAATTTAACTACCTTTGAAGTATTGTTTCAGCAAATGGTGGTACTGATCTGGACGTTCAAAGTAGAATAAATAAAGCTCACGCAGCCTTCGGTTCTCTCTCCCAAATTTGGAAATCATGTCAAATCTCCTTGCGCACAAAGTTGAGATTCTTCGAATCCAATGTCAAATCCGTGCTGTTATATGCTTGCGAAACCTGGAAAGTCACGACTACCATCTCAAAGAAATTGCAGGCTTTTGTGAACCGTTGTCTACGCCATATTCTAAAAACTCGCTGGCCACAAATTATATGAAACGAGGAATTGTGGCGCAGGACAAGTCAAGAGCGGCTGGACGTTGACATAAGAAAGCGTAAATGGCAATGGATTGGTCACACACTGAGGAAACCAAACGATGAAATTGCAAAGCAGTCATTTGAATGGAATCCTCAGGGTGCATGGCGGGTTGGAAGACCAAGAACAACATGGAAATCAACAGTTCTAGCAGAAGCAAACTCCCAGAGAAAGACGTGGCCACAGTTAAAATATCTATCTGCAGACCGTGAAGGATGGAAACGATTTGTTGGCGCCCTATGCCCCAACCGGGGTTACAGGACTTGATGATGATGAAGGTATGTAGAGACCTTCTAAATCCAAACATTTTGTGCAACTACCAACACGCTTACTTTAAAGGCTTGGTCAAACAGAACGCGGTCCGACGGGACGGTCAATACTTTACTGGGAAAATAAGAACGCGAAGGTCAAATTTTCCTTGTAAATTTTTACAAAGATCGCCGGACCACGCTCTGTTTGACCAGGCCTTAAATGTGCAAACTGCGTTGCACGAAGTCCTTTCACAAATTGGGAAAAGTTTCAAGCACAACGAACACACCCTGGCAGTATTTTTGGACATTGAGGGAGCGTTTAACAACGTAAAAATGGAGTCCATTAAAACTGCTCTGGAAGTGGTTGGAGTTTGCCATTGTGGACTGGACTCATACCATTGCTCAATGGTTGAATCATAAACTCGCGATTTGGAGATACGATTGTTGAGAAAACAGTAACAAGACACACCACAAGGACGGGTTATTTCACGTCACCTTTGGGTCCTCGTTGTTAACAAAATTCTTACCAGATTTAGTAATCAGGGCATTCAAATTGTGGCCTGTGCAGACGACATAGTAAGGTAAGTACCTTACCACCATCAAAGATATTATGGAATCCGGACTTAAAGAACTATCTTCTTGGGCAGCACAAATCAGTGTCGGGGTTAGGCCTTCAAAAACTGAACTTATTCTGTTCACGAATAAAAAGAAATTAGAGAACTTTACCCCACCCAGGCTTAATGACATTCCCTTGAAACTTTCCAAAGAAGCTAAATATCTGGGATTAATCCTTCATTCCAAGCTAACATGGAAACGGAACACAGAGAAAAGAATGAAAAGAGCACTCTGCGCTTTCTACACATGCAAAAAAACCTTCAGTACACAGTGGGTTATGCGACTGCAAGTCATCCAGTGCGATTCTTCGTCCCATACTTACCTATGGTTCTATCGTTTGATGGAAGGCTGTTGAAAAAGTTAGTTATCTCAAAAACCTGAACAAGGTGCAGAGACTAGTCTGTATAATAATAAGGGAGGCTCAGAAGTCTACGCCACAAGCAGGGTTGGAAATTATTTTAAGTCTTTCAGCCCTAGACGAGTACATAAGATGCACAGTAGCTAAAAGCGCACTTCTAATCAAAGAACTGGGCTCTTGGAAGCACAGCTCCTATGTCCACGGGTTTATCTGGCAGAGGTATGACACAGTGGCCGGACTTTATGTGACAACTGACTATACCGCCTTTAATAGATTTTAACAAACACTTTTCTATTTCAATAACCGAAAGACATGGGTGGGAACTTCACGCACTAATTAGTGAACAGGGTATCAGGGTAGACTATAAGTCTACCCGGCATTTTGCCAAAACAGTGGCAAAATGCCCAGGCAAACTGAACAATATTTGTAACACTAACCTAGTCAAACTCTGCTGGGTTTCTGAACATAGAAGGGAACGATATAGCAGATGAACTGGCAAGGAAGGGGTCCGTATCAAATAAAAACAGTAGAAGCCAATTAGATATGGGATTAGGCATTCCGATCGGCTGGTAACGAAAGAGCAAATCAATAAATCCTGGATGACCAGGCACGACTGCATTATGTCTAGAAGTTTATGGCCTACTAGAATTAATGAAAAGGAAACTCAGTTCTATCGCTGAGTTGAAAAAAATATTAGAATCTTGATAGGTGTACTAACGGTTCATAGCGCCATTGGCACAATGGCAACCAGACTGGGTGTATTCGCCCCCAATCTCTATAGGAGCTGTCAGGACGTAGAAGAAATAGAAACCATTAAACACCTGCTCTACTACTGTGCAAACTCCAAACCTCCAAACAAATCGCCTCCGTTACTTTGGAAACAGGTTTGTTGGAGAACACGACGATCTTACCTAAACTAAGCAAAAAATTGTTGGTTTTGGGCAAGGGCTCATGTTCATACTAAACCTTTTCCGAGCAGGGCGTACACCTACTGTCCAAAAATAAAAATTTAAAATAAAAGAGAAAATAATCTTTAAACTGGCCTTAAAATTTTATTAAAAACACAAAATGGCCTAAAAATATAATACAACTTTCTTTTATTAATTTAACATTTAAAGATTTCAAAAAACTCAGCCGTGATCTTATAGTTCACTTAAGCCATAAAAACATTATTATTTTCTTAAAATTCTTGTCACAAACATATTACCTTCTATTTGAAGTCGAAATTGTTATTCCAAAACTTTTCAACATATAAAATCACAATATCGGTTTTGTATTTATAGTTATAAATCTTTTACACTCTTGTCAATGTGCCTGAATGCAAAAGACATGTAGATTTGTAGATACATCTTATTGAACTACATATTACTAAAAAATATATAATGTATATGTATATTATTTACATTTTTACATGGAGTATATAAATTCACATATTAAAAAAAAAAACAATTTCTTATTCGTCTTGCTGCATCGGCTTGGCACAGTCCGGTCAGTACTCTTATATTAATCTTCTATTGGTAAACCTCGTTGTTTGGAATAATAACTATTTTTCGCAGTGCATCCGGTAGCTGTCTCTATTTCTAGTATCTACACCAGCAATCGTGACGCCAGCAAAATTCATACTACACACTTGACACACCATCTTGCGGATTTGGAAACGTCGAAACGCCATTTTGTCCATTTAGAATAATTGGGATAGCTGAACCGTTCTGGGTTGCCTTCAGACGGGTAGAAACAACTCTGGGTAAATTATTGCGAACTGGTGGTGTATTGAGGAGACTTAATTGCTCTTTGGTGCTGCAGTTGCTGTTCGTTCTGTAATAACTGGCCTGACGGAATGTTCTTGTTTGCCGGCCATTACTATCAACCTGGGTGACGTTGGTCATCATTGACGGTGATCTCTGGGAGTCCCCTCTGAAAAATTTGCATTGAAAGTTTAAATCAATTCAAGACTTAGGCCCATTTGCTCATTCGGAACATAAGTACTTATGTTTTACATAAACCCTTAAGTGATACTTAACGCTTTGCACCAAACTCAAACTCAAACATAAAAACCCTTAAGTTGAACATAACTTAGGTGGAAGAAAAAGTGCCACATAAGATATTTATGTTAAACTTTAATTTTCGTTTACTGTTGGTTTTGACTTGTTTGGCAAGAACTGTGAAGATAATGTTTTTAAAAAATGGTGTGGAAGTTTTTAAGATTTTGAAATTTACGAGAGGAATATAGTTTTCACTCTTCTTACAAAAGATTTTGCAAAGAAAATACCAATAGTTATTTTGAACTTAAGAAAATGCATATTTAGAATTTCCTAAGTACATAGGCATAGCCGGTTGTAGTGGAAGTGCAATCTCAGCTGTCTCAAGAAAAGTTCTGAGAGTTTCGAAAGCAATAGATAAATTTACAAATGAATTTATAAAATTTCCTGAAACTGCACTTACCGTTTCGTAAACTAAACGTACACATTGCACGTAAGGTAGTGCTTACGAATGTTGCCTTAATTTTGCAATTTTGATTTGACTGGTGCATTTCCCATAATATTATGGCATAGCAAACCATAAGTAATTGGTATGATTTTAATTTCTTTCGAAGCTTACGCGTGTGAAAAAGAATTTTTTAGTTCATTCTTCAAATGGTATTCGACAAATTACTACATCCTCGAACCCGCAAAAATACTTCGATACAACATTTTGTACACAATAACGACATACTTCAAAAGTAAACACTCTCACTTAAAAATAACACTTTTGAAGGAAATGAGATCAAAATGTATTTAAATATACATAGAAATTGGAACGTAATGACCGGCATGTGTTGCAATTTCTGGATAAATATCTTCCAAAATGCGTTTTTGGATTCAGAAAATATACCTATTTCAATTTCATTTGCTAAAATATTTTTTTTATACCTATTTCAATTTCATTTGCTAAAATATTTTTTTTTGTTAACACTTTTTTAAGCTGCTGAATTCAAATACCGCATACCGCGGTGACTGGATACACAAACACGCTTTAATTGGATATTCCATACACCATGAATAAAATATTATTCCCGGACATTGTTCAAAATAAAACCACGCAAAATACGTTTAAAAGCAAATATAAAACCGAAACTAATATTATTTTGACATTTGCGCAAACTGACTTGAAGTTAGTTAGAATTCAAAAGCGGTCCCTTACTATGTTGAACATAAATTTTTTCGTGCAACTTACATAGATTTAAGTATGACATAGAATCTATGTTGAACTTAGCTATGCATAAGATTTATGTTCCGAATCAGCAAATGGGCCTTATTGACCTTAAAAAATTACCTGGTTAGACTGTGATGATTATATCTACTCTTTTTTCGCTTGAGAGGGCAAAGATGGAATGCACCGTAGATAAGAGGATTCACAAGACTGTTCGACATGCCAAAAAAAAAGATTCCTGATTGAAGGTCTTCTCCCAGCTGTAAGAGAATTCAAATTTGAAATTTTTGGTTAAGGGATTTTTGATCACAAATTATAAATATCAAAATTTGATTATTATAAGAAATTATAACATACATATGTGTATGTATGTGTACATACATTATAAATAATTAAATTAATTAAAAAAGGCAAAATAAAATCCTGAAAAAGGCAAAAATAAGGCATTTATTACATAAAGACAATACCAACATACCTAAGCGTTCATATAGAAGCATTAAACTACTGTGGCAGCACCTTCAGTGGTGCAAACAGTACCAACACAAACACAAGAATACCAAGAAAAGCCAGCAGCTGTCACACCAAGAATAAGAAAGAGAAAGCAGATTCTGTTGCCGAGAGAAATATATGAGTTCGATTATTAGCTTCGTCGTAGATTGACCTAACGAAATCTTTGTCTATGTAATTAACTTTAATCTATCTTTTATTGTAATAAACAATTATTTACTAGTCTTTAACTAAAAACTTAAGTGTTTTATTGGTGTGTAAGTCAACACACTAAATTGGTGACCCCTATCTTACAATAGACATATTTTTTTTTCACCTTCTACAAAAAACTACGACGCGACGCAAGCCGGCAATCTTCAGCCATAACCTCAAAAGCAGCATGTCGGATCTCAGCGAGCTGGTCAAGAGCCGAGGAATCATCAAACAACAAATAACAAAAATACATAATTTCTTCTCCGTCGAAAGAACTGCTACCCAGGCAGAAGTAAAAAAAATCAAACTTGACAAACTCTACCGAGATTTTGACATCGTTCAATCGGCCATTGAACAAAAATCCATTGATTATAATGATGAAGATGAAAATAGCAAGGCAATCGCAGAAGCAGACAGTGAGAGAGATCACATTGATAGCCAGTATGATGCAATCACTCAATGCATAAGTAAAATACGGGAAAAACAAGAGCAAGAAGACATAGGCAATCAAACCCAAACAGAGACCAGTGAAATCTCACTGCTAAGAGAACAGGTAAGACTTTTGACATTGCAAAATCAAAACTCCACAGCGCAAAACTCGACCGCATCAGTCCATCCTCCATCTATTCACCAGTCACGAGCGAATATTCGTCGAATAAAACTAACCAAATTCGATCCATCTCAACCTCAAATGTGGCTTAGTCAAATCGAAATGACGTTAGAATTGGAAGGTATCACGACTGAGGAAGAGAAATTCAAGCAAGTGTTTATTAGTCTTGAGGGTGATTGTCTGACAGCATCTGAAGATTTAATTAACGATTCGTCGGTGACTAACAAGTTCTCAGTCTTCAAAAAACGCATTCTCTCCAGGTTTGCAGAATCAGTATAGTCCAAGCTAAGGCGTTTATTAAAAGGTGCAGATTCTAAGGACAAAAAACCATCAATAATCTTGGCTGAAATGAAACGCCTTGCAGGTGGAGAATGTGGCCCAAAAGTCATGAGAGAGTGCTTCATGCAAACACTGCCCGAATTGACGAGAAACGTTCTCACAGTCTTCGAAAACTACTCTCTTGATGACCTCGCCACGGCAGCAGACAAAATGTATGATTCTGCAAATAATAATCAGTCTTCGTCATCATTATCAGTCATCGAGCAGCAGTCAATCCAAGCAGTCTCTCAAGAAGGTCATATGAGCTACACAGAACTCTGTCGAATGGTTAAAGAGCTCTCAGAGCAGATCCATACTCTAAAAACGCACGAACGGCAGAGATCCAAATCTAAAAGCAAGTTCCAGAATCGAGGTCGTTCTTCTAGTAGGGACAAAGACAACAAAAGGATATGGTTCTATCACAAACGATGGTCTCACAATGCCCGAAAATGTGAAGGTTCTTGTTCCTTCAACAACAACAACAGCAACAACCAGGAAAACTAACTGAGCTGTCGTCAGTTCAGATGGTTGACGACAGCAACTTCAACAACAAAAGCAACTTCAGCAAGGAACCCCGTCTGCACATTTTTGATAAAGGAACAAACACCCGCTTTCTTATAGATTCTGGCTCAGTAGTATCTGTAATCCCAATTTCAAAAATTAACCATCGTCTTGTTAGTGCGGATCTTAAATTGTACGCAGCCAATAAATCCGAAATCCAAACTTTTGGCTATCACTTTCTTAAGCTCAGCCTTGGACTGCGCAGAGAGTTCAAATGGTCATTTATTTTGGCTGATGTTCAGTCAGCAATCATCGGCGCAGATTTTCTGAAGCATTTTCACCTTGTCATTGATCTTACACAAAAATGTCTGATAGATGCAAAAACAAATCTCATGACCAGTGGAAAAGTAGCAGATGTGAACGAGTTTGGAATATCAACTTTAAGCGCAGGAGCAGAACTAAATGGTGAGTACTCAAACCTTCTCAAAGAATTTATTGATATCACTACCAGCTCAGCAAAGCGAAAAGCAAATATTGATCTCTCTGTCTGCCACTACATTGAAACAACAGGACCACCAGTTGCAAGTCGTTTCAGACGCCTTTCAGGAGATAAATTATCAGCCGCCAAGGCCGAATTGGATTATCTCATCGAAAAAGGTATCTGCCGACCATCCAAAAGCCCATGGGCAAGTCCACTTCACATGGTAGCCAAGAAAAATGGTGGCTGGCGAGCCTGCGGGGACTATAGACGATTAAATGCACAAACAACACCTGATCGATACCCCATTGCGCATGTTGATGATGTCGCAGAGAGACTCCACGGAAAAACTCATTTTTCCACGCTCGATCTGGTTCATGCATACCACCAGATTCCGATGGCTGAGCACGACATTAAAAAAACAGCAGTTTGCACCCCATTTGGCCTCTTCGAATATCTATTCATGCCATTCGGTCTGAGGAATGCATCGCAAACATTCCAGAGATTCATGGACTCCATCTTCAGAGGTATGCAATTTGTATTCTGTTATATAGACGATATTATTATCATGTCTGAATCCTTTGAGCAACACCAAGAACATCTACAAGCTGTCTTTACAGTTTTAAGACAACATTCCCTTACCATCAATGTCAACAAATGCCAATTCGGAATGCCTGAAGTAAAGTTTCTTGGATATTTAATCAACAAAGATGGGTGCAAGCCTCCTTCAGAACGTGTCTCCGCTATCGTCAACTACGAGCGGCCCGAAACCATCAGTCAACTGCGACGATTTTTGGGTATCATCAACTACTACAGGCGTTGCATACCGCACGCAGCAGATCTCCAAGCTCCACTCAATGAGTATTTAAAAAACTCCAAAAAAAATGACAAACGAAAAGTTCCATGGACAGAAGAAACAAAAAAGATTTTCGAAAAATGCAAAGCAAGTCTTGGAAATGCAGCACTTTTAGTTCACCCAGTTTCAACAGCTCCTTTAGTATTGATTACAGACGCTTCTGACGTGGCACTTGGAGCCACATTAGAACAAAAAACGGACAAAATCTGGCAACCACTCGGATTTTATTCTCGTAAGTTAACTCCAACTGAGATTAAATACAGTGCTTACGAACGAGAGCTACTTGCCATCCACGATGCCATCAAACACTTTGAGCATATACTTGACAGTCGACAGTTTGTTATCAAATCCGACCACAAAACACTTGCCACAAATATTGGAAACAAATCTGATAGATCCTGCAAACGACACCTCAGATACCTTGACTACATCTCAACCTTTCAAACAGTCATTGTGCACATCAAAGGCGACGAAAATATTATAGCTGATGCGTTCTCTCGGCTCGCTCACGCAAATATCAACGAGATTGCTATGCCTATAAATATCGATGTTAAAACACTCTTCGAATCACAATCTGAAGACAAAGAACTCAAAAGTCTCATTGAAGGAACAAACTCACTCAAGCTTCAAATTGTCCATCTAGAACCTGAAAAAATTCCGATCTACTGCGATGTATCAACAAGATATGTGAGACCATACGTTCCAAAAGAACTCAGGAAACGCATTTTCAGTTCCGTGCATGGTCTCTCACATCCCAGTGGAAAAGCCACAGTTCAGCAAATCAAGCAAAAATATGTTTGGCCATCTATGAAGAAAGACGTCATGAGCTGGGCTCGAAACTGTCTTCCATGCCAAACAGCAAAAATTCATCGGCATAACAAACTGCAACCTAATCACATTGACATGCCAGACAGCCGCTTTGATCATGTTCATTTGGATTTGGTCGTCTTGCCACTAGTCCAAGGTTACAGATACTGCCTCACCATGATTGATCGATTTTCCAGATGGCCGGAAGCCATTCCACTAAAGGATATGACTGCTGACTCTGTTGCCACAGCCTTTTGGACCCATTGGATTGCAAGATTTGGTTGTCCTAAAACAATTACCACTCACCAAGGGACGCAATTTGAGTCCGCACTTTTCAACGCATTGACCAACTTGACAGGAACCAAACGTGCTCGAACTACAGCGTATCATCCACAGGCAAATGGGATGATTGAACGTTGGCACAGATCCTTTAAAACAGCCTTAATGTGTCACTCAACAACTCCATGGACAGAGCTTCTGCCAACAGTACTTCTTGGTCTAAGAACCTGCTATAAAGAAGATTTGAAGGCGTCAGCAGCTGATTTGCTTTATGGAACTTCCATCAGACTTCCAAACGAGTTTTTCACTAACGAAGATATGTCTGACGCAGATCCTCAAATCTTTGGCAAAAAATTTCGTGAACATATGCGAATGTTAAGACCTGTTCCAGCAGCACATCACATCAAAAAGCATGTATTTGTCCTCAAGGATCTGTACCAATGCTCACATGTTATGCTTAGGACTGACGCAGTTAGAAAACCATTAGAGCCTCCATACACTGGACCATTTGAGGTGATAGAAAGAATATCTGATCGTCTCTTCACTATACGGATGAATAATAAAGATGTGAACGTGTCAGTGGATCGAATCAAACCAGCATTTATGGCTCAAGAAGACAGACCAGCACAAATCATTTTGCCAGATGAGAACACTAGTGATGAATCCATTCAGAGCCAGGACCCACTATTAGGATTTCCAGAAACACCAGAATCAACTCACAACCACCAGCAACAATTCGAACTTCCAACAACACCAGAATCAACTCACAACCACCAGCAACAATTCGAGCTTCCAACAGCACCAGAATCAAGTCAGAGCCAGCAGCAGCGACAACATGAAGCAGTATCCAGTTTCAGATCTCCAGCAAAATTCACAAATAAAAAAAAAGTCTCCTTCAAAAACAATAACAATCGTGACATTGTCACTGGTGGGGGAGTAGATGTGGCAGCACCTTCAGTGGTGCAAACAGTACCAACACAAACACAAGAATACCAAGAAAAGCCAGCAGCTGTCACACCAAGAATAAGAAAGAGAAAGCAGATTCTGTTGCCGAGAGAAATATATGAGTTCGATTATTAGCTTCGTCGTAGATTGACCTAACGAAATCTTTGTCTATGTAATTAACTTTAATCTATCTTTTATTGTAATAAACAATTATTTACTAGTCTTTAACTAAAAACTTAAGTGTTTTATTGGTGTGTAAGTCAACACACTAAACTACCAACAGCTTTTAAAAATTCTAAGTTTACAGCTTTCTACGATAAATAGTCTCTTAAAAGCGTGTTGCCGTGCCTATACCTACCTAATGGGCCTCTTTCCTTGAAAAGAAACGAGTGGAACCCATTTTAAACTCCATACATCCATTCACTTCAACATTTTTGACATGTTTGGAAGTGACGTCGCCATTCATTACAGCATTTTTTGCTCAACAGTTTTAAGTCCCGTATTTGTATTCCAAACAGCAGTGAATGTTTTCAAAACCTAATTTGGAATCGGCCCTTCATTTTTACCTAATTTTTGTTGACATTCTTAAATTTGAGAACACATGCCCAACTGAAATTGATATTCCTTGATGAAAATAGTAGTCTTGTTCCAGAGATTTTTGGACAAAAATTGTCAGTGTGGCAAAGATGTATTCTTAACTTTTTTGTGCCACTGACATCTGACCAAAGAATCAGGAAGGTGAAATGTTTTGGTACTCTCTGGAAAGCACTCTCTTCTGTCCAAAACAAACAATATTTTTGAAGTTTGGCACAAAAATTGAAGAAACAAGTAAAATCGGCCGAGTAAAAACTATAAAATAAAATTGGTGAATAAAAAAAGTACGTGCACAGATACTCAAAGCTAACTGTTTTTTGTACTTTTATATTGAAAAACAGTAAACTTTGAAGAAAATAAAGGCGAAAAAGGAAAAATAGGCAAAATACTAAAAAAGGCACTAACGGGTAAAAAAGGCAAATAAAGGCAAAATAAACTATATAATTTTGGAATCAGGAGGACATGAAACGTGTTTGTATAAAGTCGATACTTTCATACGATAACGCACAAAAAAAGGCAAAGTTAGCAAAATCCTATCCCTGCTAATAACGTTCTTAACGCTCTTTTTAAAATCTCTCAGAAATGGATTCCCGATTTTGATTAAACTGTTTTGTAAAAACGTCTGCCATTAGATTTTGAAACTTTTTAATAAACTTGTGGCTGGACCTTGAATGCCAGCTAAAAAACATTGTTTTTGTTGTATTGAATTCGATAAAGCGTGTCTTCTGTGTATTTAATTTAATTTAATTTAATTTAATTTAATTTAATTTAATTTAATTTAATTTAATTTAATTTAATTTAATTTAATTTAATTTAATTTGATTTAATTTAATTTAATTTAATTTAATTTAATTTAATTTAATTTAATTTAATTTAATTTAATTTAATTTAATTTAATTTAATTTGATTTAATTAATTTAATTAAAAAATAATTTAATTAATTAATTACATTGGGGCGTATTCATAGAGAATTACTAAAGTCGTGATTTTTTGGTCTATATATATATAAGGCTTGATGGTTAAATAAACACTGCTCTTATTCATAGTCAATTTCCCAGCTGTGTTTAGTAGAACCCCAGGTTAAGGTTGTGTTCTACTTCAATTATACTTCAAATGATGACAGGACAAAGAAAAAATACACTTATATTTCCAAAGTTTAATTTTTGTGTTTTGAAGTATCTCGTGGCTTGATTAGTGCGTAGGACTGTCACTGTCATGCCGAAGGTGTGGGCTCGATTCCCAGCCGTGCCACTTAAAAACAGAAATGTTTTATCCGAGGTACTGCCTCTTGCGAGGAACTGACAAATCCTCCAAGAGTATACTTATCATGAATAAGTGCTGCTCATTTAGCCGTTCGGACTCAGCCAAAAACAATAGGTCCCCTCCATTCCTGCCAACAACACGCACACAGGAATGGTTGAGAGTTGTTAGTCACTACCCTTCAAGTAAAGGAGTCCGTTTTGGATCCGCAAACGTAATGAAAAACGTATGAACGACTACGTTTTCGGATCGGATTAGTATGGAAATTAGAATCACCGCGGACCCACTTGCGCATGCGTTGTGAGATACGAAATTCACCATACTTAGCAAGTACCGAAACCAGTAGGTATGATGAGAAAATTCCCTTATTGAGTTCTAAATTTCCTACAAGCAACAACCAACAACCACAGACAAAGGACAAACAAAGAACAAGAAGAATATTTTTCCTTCCAAAGCACAATTATTTGGAATTTATACAAATATTTACAAAAACAAACTTATTTGCACTAGCAAAGATTAAACAAATTACAACTGCATTTAGTTTGTATTGTTGACCAAAAATGTGTTTAAGTTTTCAGTACAAAACGAATTAAAACAAGAAATGATCTCCACCGCACGACTTGCAGACGTAAACTAAAAAAAAAATAAGCGGGGAAAAAAATAAAATCCCCGTGAGAGCTAATTGTTTAAGGATCCAATAGTACGGGGTAATTAGATTTCATTATATGGTGCTCTGAGAAATAATTCAAACATGCAGTTTGACTTCAAAATTCGAAAGGGTGTTAGTAGACGAGCCGAAAACCACATTTTTCACAATAGCACCTAGAGTCATTTGGCCGCCATTTTGTTTTTAACGGCTTTTTTTGTTTTCAAGCATAACTCACGCATTTTTGACGCTAGAAAAAAAAATGTAGGACAAACTTTTAGAAAATTTAATTTTCTACAAAATATATTAAGTAACTTTTTTCGATAAGTGCTTTTTTTTAAAAGTTATACTGCATTTTCTTAAAAAAAGTAGGGGTGTATTTTTGTATATTCATCATATCTTTTTTTTTTATTCTAAAAAAAAAAAAATGTCGACATAAAAGTTATAGGCATTTTAATTATCTATATTTTTTGCCTTAACAGTTTTCTTATGCGGCTTACAGTTCTTGCCCTGTAGCGCAAATAAGAAGTAGAGATCCGTAAAGAATCATATATTTTTAACAACTTGACTTCTGCTGGTAAATAGAAACATCGAGGCTCGAAAGTAAATTAGTATACGAGCCGAAAACTACATTTTTCACAACTGCACCTAGTCATTTAGCCACCATTTTGTTTTAACGTTTTTTATATCTTCGCACGTAACTCACTTGTTTTTATGCTAGATAAAAAAGTTGTAGAACAAACTTGTAGAAAATTTAATTTCCTACAAAATGTTTCTTGTAACTTTTTTCGATAATTACTTTTTTTTAAAGCTATACTGTATTTTGTTAAAAAAGAAGGGGTTTATTTTTTGTATATTTATCATACAAAAATAAATGTCGAAATAAAAGTTATAGACCTTTCATTAATTTTTATATTTTTTGCCTTAATATTATTTTCCTTATGCTGCTTACGGTTTTCACTCTGTAGAGCATATACGTTCAAGAAATCTGTACAGGATTGGATGTTTTGTTTTTAGCTTTATTGTTTTGCTATAACGTGGTTGTTTACATTACTCAAAAAAAAAAAAATTCGAAGAGGGCACATAAAACTTTTGTAAGATCTTTCCTGATATTGGGCATGGAGAATCAGCATAGTGTGGAAAATTTTAATGAATTTGAATTGAATGGTGGCATAAACACATGCATTTTTAAAGTAACACTCAAAAACAGTGAGTTTCAAAGTCATATAAAAAAACATACGAATATTTGTACAGTAAAAAAAACAACAGATTTCCTTCAAAATTTAATATTTCTTTATTAAAACAAAACATAAATAGATATACCTACTGTGTACTCGACATATTAAGGTAGGATATGCATTTAAAAAAAAATAACAAGGTCAGCATAATTATGATAAATCCCATTTTACTTCTTTGTTTGTTCATTCGTTTTAGTAGTGAAAAATTCCATGTAGCCAATCACGATACGAATACAACAACACAAAATTATGACAAAAATAAAACATCTAATCCTGTTCCAATTTCTTAAACTTATATGCCCTACAGAGTGAAACCCGTAAGCAGCAAAAGGAAAATAATATTAAGGCAAAAAATATAAAAATTAATGAAAGGTCTATAACTTTTATTTCGACATTTATTTTTGTATGATAAATATACAAAAAATAAACCCCTTCTTTTTTAACAAAATACAGTATAGCTTTAAAAAAAGTAATTATCGAAAAAAGTTACAAGAAACATTTTGTAGGAAATTAAATTTTCTACAAGTTTGTTCTACAACTTTTTTATCTAGCATAAAAACAAGTGAGTTACGTGCGAAGATATAAAAAACGTTAAAACAAAATGGTGGCTAAATGACTAGGTGCAGTTGTGAAAAATGTAGTTTTCGGCTCGTATACTAATTTACTTTCGAGCCTCGATGTTTCTATTTACCAGCAGAAGTCAAGTTGTTAAAAATATATGATTCTTTACGGATCTCTACTTCTTATTTGCGCTACACGGCAAGAACCGTAAGCCGCATAAGAAAACTGTCAAGGCCAAAAATATAGATAATGGAAATGCCTATAACTTTTATCTCGACATTTTTTTTTTTTTTTAGAATAAAAAAAAAGATATGATGAATATACAAAAATACACCCCTACTTTTTTTTAAGAAAATGCAGTATAACTTTTTAAAAAAAGCACTTATCGAAAAAAGTTACTTAATATATTTTGTAGAAAATTAAATTTTCTAAAAGTTTGTCTTACATTTTTTTTTTCTAGCGTCAAAAATGCGTGAGTTACGCTTGAAAACAAAAAAAGCCGTTAAAAACAAAATGGCGGCCAAATGACTCTAGGTGCAATTGTGAAAAATGTGGTTTTCGGCTCGTGTACTAACACCTTTTCGAGTTTTGAAGTCAAACTGCATGTTTGAATTATTTCCCAGCAAAAGTCTAACTACCCCGTACTACAAGCAGTACCGAAAAAGTTGAGTCAGTGAATTTGCTTGGAAGGGTAGGCCCTGGTTCTCCACGAGCTGTTGCGCCACCCAATTTATTTATTTTATTTTTAAATTTTGTGTGGTCCTTCCTCATGTTGCATGTCAAAAAAAGTAACAAAAATCAAAACAATTAAAAAAAATCCAAAAAAGAAACTCGAAGAAATATTCTATAATATTTTTAGATAAACAACAAAGAAAATATAAAACGAGAACGTCAGGAAACCTGGTCCCAACCAGAGAAGGAACTTTTTTCTTTTTCTTGGTGGCACATTTTGCAATTCACTAAATAACTCGAACTCATCTAAAACTAAAATATCCATATCTTCTTCAGTCGATATTTTTTAGGACGATAAGTTTACGTAGCATTTATTTGATATAAATTACTTTTTCAGCTTTTTAATTCACAAAAAAAAAGAACCGAATTTGACATTTGGCTGTGATAATCACTACTTAAACACAGCATTTTCTATGTTTAAAGTTATACCACAGGTTTTGCCCTAAGCTTAGGTTTAAATTTATTTATGAATAGCCTAAACTCTGGACTTGCTTAGTATCAACTTAGCAAGAGTTTAGCAAACATCTATGAATATGCCCCATTAAGAGTGTAAGAGTAACCGTTCGGGAGATATTCCTTAAAAACCCTTAAGGGGGCATTTGACCCCGAAGCAAAAAGCTTAAATAACTGGACTAAACTTGACAACATAAAAACTATAAACAAGGTCATCTCTTACTCAAGGCCCGAACCCGCACTGTATGTACAGATAGTCAACTTCTATAGTAAAGGGAATTACATTTATAGCAAAAGTGATTAATAGAATCCGGGTTTAAGTTAATAAACTAACGTAAATGAAATAAATGACCATCAAGCTGCTAAGTCAGAGTGAACTACTCTAAATGTTTTATTGCTTTAAAAAAGATACTCGGAAAAAAATGATTATAAATGCTTATTACGAAAATAGACTGGAAAGAATACCTTCATTCATGACAATAGATTAATCATCCAGCTAAATGCCTTTTGTACTCAATAAACACACTTCTATGTTCATCCCTATGTATATATAAACATGCTCCATATCATCATACGAATCCATTTGGGACAAATCAACTTAATCCATAAATAACCAGTAACCACATCATCTACTTTTTACTTTTCAGATATGTATGTATGTATACCATTTTCCAGGAAGTTCGTTAGAATTTTCAACTTCGTATTTACAGTAGTTCCAAGTATTAAAACACATTTGACTCAATTATCTCATAAAATATAGAAATTTTGCTAAATAGGTACTTGAAAAAAAAAAATACAAAAAAGAGCAAAAAGTGGGCTCATAATGCATTTTATTACTGATCTGATTTTTTTGAATATGTTCAAGGGCCCCGAATATAAATCTAAGTTGGTGGGATAGAGGGGGCACGAGTTTCAGCATCCATCTTCGAAAAAATATGAATTTTTGAATTTTTTTAGGGGAGGAATGCAACTGGCAGTTTCACTAGAATGAAAGATTGCAGTGGTGTTCGAGAGATGCAAATGCTTACGTTATAGTTCTATGGCCTATAAATGTTAAAGCTCTCTTTTGAATCATATCAAATTTGCTCCAGGTGGGTTATTGGAGCACCTGCCGAAATATGAAAATTGTACTCGAGTTTTCGACGAATAAATGCTTTATAGATTATAGAGATAAAAGGAGAGAAACCCTAAACAATAAGCAACGTTTCTGGCGACGTCAAATATATGGTCATTCCAAAAAAGGTTGTCTGTGATATAAATACCGAGAACTGGAAGTTTTTCGGTTTCCTCGATGCAAGTATCACCAGCCCCGGATCTACGATTTTTCCGAACCGGGGCAAAAATTCGATTTTGGCGCCCCTGCTGTTTTTGATAAAAATGAAAAAAACACATATCTACTTGTTTGGATTTTTTGTCACTGGGAGAGTAAAACTTTTTAATGGATATGCAGTCCATACCTATTCAACAACTTTTAATTATAGAAAAGAAAATTGACAATGCCTAAACAAATACTATACATAGCAAAAGGGAATTTTATTTTTGATTCAATTGCGAATCTTATTTTTTGGTTCCTAATAAAATTAGTTTTCATTCCAATAAAATCTGCAAAGATCTGTAAAATATGGTTCGTTCCCGAATTTATAATGGGATGAGTATTGAAAATCCATTCACGAACCATTCAAATGAGAAAGAAAAATGTAATTTTAAGAAAGGTCAGCATTTCGAAAAGCTAATGTTACCCAAGATAAAGTATTGAAGTTAAATGTTTCGAAAAAAAGTTTTGAAATCATCGGGACTTTGTTGTTCCTTCAGCAATTTCAATAAAATTGACAGAGGCGATTGCTGAGACAGAGTTATAGCAGAAACAAATATTTAAATAATTTTCAAAATGGGATGTTTCAAAAATATGTCAACATTTTACAACTTCGTTCTTCCTTGAGCGATTGCAATAAATTTTATAGCAATAGCTGATACAGAATTATAACAGAAAAATATTTTCAAAACAGGATGATTCAAGAAATGTCAACACATTATAACTCCGTTGATCATTGAACGATTTTAATGAAATTGACACACACAATTTCAATCCTTAATAGTACCTATACGAGAGCTAATGCTAAGTTCCCAATTGTCATTTAACAACTGACGAAAGACACATTTTTGCGGCATTTTAGCAAAACCTGGGACAAAAAGTGAACATTTTAAAAACGTGAAAAAATTATTGGACTTTTCAATAATTTGTATGTTAGACATAACATGATGCAAATTAAAGAAAAACATAATAGCAGAAAAACAAACGAAAAAGAAAGGAACCATAACATAAATTATAACACCTTCATAACATAACTAATAAATAAACTTAACATTTTTAATTTCATTATTAAAATAAGGTCCATTTTTTCAGTGCAGAATTACCTCTGTGTTAAATCAAAGTTTGCTAGACCTGAAAATATGTCAACCCTGAGTTATTTCCGAAGAAGCGGGAGAGTTTGGCCCCAGAGCCAACTTATCAAACTAGGCGAGTTAACTTGGAGTTATCTCCAAACCCCAAAATGTTCTCCATACAATTTATGTAACGTTAAGAAGAGTAGTTTCAAGTTAAACGTGTTTAGAGGTAGAATAGTGGTAGTGACATAAGGATATTTTTGTTTGGTCTAAACGTAATAGATTTATCTTTTTCGTACTCTTTTTGACACAAGAGCATTGTAACAAAAATGAGTCGGAAAATATTTTATGAATAATGATTTACGCAACGTTGAATAGAGAATGTGCAAATACGGGACAAATAATCGACAAATATCTGAATACGGGACACTTGTACGTCCCGGGTATCTTAAAAAATAAGCTGGGACAGGCTATAGAAATACGGGACAGTCCCGGGAAACCAGGGACGGATGGTCACCGTAGATATACTCCAAAATTGGTTGTCTTTGAACTGACAAACACGGATTGTCAATGAAAGACAACAAATTTGAATGACAAGTGGAAATAGCTTAATTGCCAAACTGAAATTTTTTGGCAATTTGTAATTCTTTGTCAATGAAAGCCACTAATTTGACAGCTGATCCAAAGCAATTTGGAGGTGATTTTGAAAGTTCGGACGATTATGTTATCTAAAGTGACAAAATACAAAAATAAAACTGTGAAATGTGTGACTTCAACATATTGCTATCTTCCTTCAATTTAGAGGTTGATAATGTTCCTGAAAACAAAAAAATAAATAAACCAAAATCCTGATACAGAAGGTACAGAGGTTCGAAATTATTTGAAATTCAAACTACAAATTCCAAAAAAATAATAATTCTTCGCACCACTATACACACATTTCATTGAAGATGACTGCACTGGGCTCTGAAAATTTACACATTATCAGTGAGTGATGTCAGTTCATAAAAGACGAATCAAAATGGAAATAGCTGTCCATGAACTAACAAAGACCTTGGTCAAAATTTCTTTGTCTTTGAAAAGACCAACGATTTTGTGTCAATTGTGTCGTTCAAAGACCAAATCGTCAATCGTGATCTGTCAAACTTTGTCAATTCAAAGGCAAGTGGAAACCTAGCATTAGCAATGTCAGAACACAAGCCATTTTAGATTGGATGGTTCTTTGATACGCTCGAGGGCAGTCTCTGGCTGGTTGGAAATGTCCACCATTTTGAAAAAGGGTGTTGAAAAAGGTGAATACAATTTTCTCGGCTCCTATAGAACTAAGAGTGAAATTTTTTATTTGATTTCGTAGGTTAAAATATCTTTAACATTTTTTGCTTACAAATATTTTCGACATCATGAGAAATTGTTGTCGAAAAACTGTAAAAATGGTTCTTAGCGTTTATTTCACTATTCGTTCATCTAAAGGCAAAATTTTATAACAGACAGTTTTTTGTAGATCACCTGATTTTCAACATTTGTTTGTATTCAGATTTCTTGTGAACTAAAAAATATTTAAAATACAGTGTAATAAAGTTGCCTGCATCCAGCAAATAATTCTTTAGGCAAGACTACGAATTGTACGGCGGCGCACGTGGTGCGACCCTTGTTAAGGGACACAGCTCAAGTGTTTTATTATTCAAGAAGGGGGACTTACGTGTGTACAATGCAAAAAACAATTATTGTTACAAACAACAAAAAACTTTCAACAATGTATTATAGCTCGTTTCTTTTATAGTAATAGGTAGTTGTCAATATTGTTTTTGAAAAATATTTTAAATGGTGAAATAATGATGGAAAACAGCCAAAGGTTGACGAGAAATACAATTTGATATTCCATTGCCACATCTCAATTTATTTAATTTCATTAAGCGTCGCAGTCCTCAATTTTTTTCAGTTTGGCGCCCCTGCAAGCTGCCGCCCGGTGCACAGGCCCCGGTTTGCCCCCCCCCCATAGATCCGGGGCTGAGTATCACACATGATGGATAGTGGCATTTGGGATGGGTTCTGCTTTTGAAAACAGAAGACAGCATTGAATTTTTGAAGCATTAAATTGTACGAGACTTTTTAGTTTCTCACAGGACAATGCTGTCAAGATCAGAGTTTAATGAGCTTATCATACGCTGCCGTTCAAGTTCTACATCCGAAAAGCAGGGATGTGAATCTAGAAACGAATATGAAAAGCTGAGTGTTCTATCGTCACGTCAGCAAAGAAGAAGAGATTCATCGATAACAAATGCATGCATTCTCGATAAGAGAGCTTGTTGAAGAGCACCTCTTCAGAACATTGGAAGGGATACTATCAGGGCCAGGGAATTTTTGTATATTGAGATCTTTTAGAGCTCTTGCAACTGTACGAGTGCAAAAAAAGATTCCTTCCATAAAATCGTTGGCGCTCTGAAGTACAGGAGGAGTTATAACACTCTCTGGCAGCGTCGAATTAAAAACAAACTGACAAGCAAGCAAATTGGTTTTCTCTAGTGAGCAGTGGCGTATTTACACTAGGGCGATAGGGGCCATGGCCCGGGGCGGCACCCTGGCATGGGGCGGCACTCAACTTTGGGTGCAAAATTTAAAATTCCTTTAAAAAAATTTGTATGGTAAAAGTTAAGCTTTTAGAGGTGCCAGGCGAAGTATCATCCAAACGATGTGAAGTAGGTACTTACGTAAATTTAATTCAAATATCTTTTTGTAGAAACTTTATTGCCTATACTAAGTATATTTCTTGCTACTTTTAATTGGACTAATTAGTTTAAGAGGTATTAAAGTTTACAGTAGGAACGCATCACAGAAAATACCTAAAATTGCGATGAGTCACCTCTAAATATCAATGGTCCTATACCACCGGCTATCCGATTCGGATAAGTTATCCAAGATAACAGAGCTCAATTTCAGTCCCGGTTGTTCAGTGGCAAGATAACTGAGTAGCCAATACGTTTGTGAACAACCAGAAACGGATTGGTTAGCCGAAAACAGCAGACAAAAATTGAATAAAATATTTTATTTATATGCAAAAAATTGGTTACATTCTCAACGAAGTTTTATTCTATTGATTTGTTCATATTGAGTGGAGTCCAAGGTGATGGAAATAACCATTTTCTAGTTGCATCTAAGTTCTTACTTTTCCTTTCAATATGAAAGGCTCAAAAGCCTTAAGAAGGAAATATATTTTGGAAACCATTGAGAATTATTTCAAAGAAAACATAAATACAAAATTAATCATAGTTAAAAACTGTCATAATTATTCCAAAATATATTCCTTTTGTGGGGTTTCATGAATAAAATGCAATAATAAAGGTTATTGTGGCCTTTACTCCAATGAATGCGTTTCGCCCAAGTGACAAAAACATTGCGTTTTAAATTGGGTATGGTGGCATCTAACTGATGAGCCCACCACCATGTTTGGAAATCATTAGAGACATTTTGAGACCAATCATGAAAAACAAACATTTCGATTTTTCGGCACAGCGCAGTAAATACATATATGTTTTAAAATACTATCATAGATTTCTTACTGGTATTCCGAGAAGTTCTAATTTAAGAAAAAATCAAGTATCTCAATGTTCTTAGACCATACACTGCATGCGTTTCTGAGGATTGCTGTGACAACTGACAAATTGTCATGAAGAACGTTCATGTTCCGTACTCAAAAAACAGATAAATTTCAAGTACGCTTTCTTAAATGTGAATTTCATTTTCAAAATTAAAAAAAAAAAACGATCGATTGAAGCTACAAATTCATTTTTGCATACGAAATTATTATCTAAAAAGCTTAAGCTTTTTGGTATTTTCGTTCGCTAGCTTCACACTTCAGTCTTGTTTAGTGAAAGCTTTAATTTTCAAAAAAAACTGTTGAAGCAGCAAAATCGGGGTGAAAACAAGTTAGCAAAAATTTTATATTCGTATAATTTTAGATTTTCTTCAGTCTTATTTTAGAAAAAACTTTAATAACAAGTGATTACTAGAGTAGAGATACAAATGTATGGTCTTTGCAACAAATAACCATTCAATTAGCTACATATTCAGGCATCAAAATTACTTTATTCCGACAATTGTTGGAAAAATCAAGGTCGTCAGTTAATCATCCCTTAAAACCTTTAATTCTGACTGAAGACTGAACACAATCAGTCAATTACAACAGTGCTATTGATGAATGTGTCCACTAATTTGTGCATCGGCAAAAATGTAAATATTAAAATTGTATTTATTATTTATGATTTTTTTTTCAGTATGAAGTGTTTTAGTTCTCTTTCGTTCATTATGGGGCGCCAAAACTTCTTGGCCCGGGGCGCCAAATCTTTAAATACGCCTCTGCTAGTTTTTTTTTTTTTTTTTTTTTTTTTGACCGTGGGTAGGCGCAAAACCTGCATCAGGCTCTATGAGGACCGGAAAACGCGTGCTCATAGAAGTGTGAGATTCTTACTACACTAAAACCACCTCCACTTCCCGATTGCAACTAAGTTGAAACTTATCTAGCAATTTATTTTTAACGAAGTTAAGTAACGTGTTGCAGGTAACTTTCCGGTGAAAGTTTCTGCTTATTCCGCGATTTTAAAGCGGTTTTGTGTTCACCGCACCAAGTCGGAAGGTTTTGTTCTTTGCAGACGGCGTACTAAATTCGACTCGTCAAGAATGTCAATAATCGTTGGATTAGCGTGATCTAATAGCCGATTTCTATGTTTTCGCGCGAAACTCTTAATTTCATCTCGAACCGTAGGAATCCCGAGATCCCTGTGAAGATCTTCGTTTCTTATATACCATGGTGCATTTACAAATGACCTAAGCAATTTATTTTCAAACGTTTGTAATTTATTTAAATTTGTATCGCAGGTACAACCCCAGAGTTGTATACCGTAAGTCCAGACAGGTTTAAGTACCTGCCTGTATAAAATCAACTTATTATCAATACTAAGCTTGGAATATTTACCGAGTAGCCAGTTCATATCTCTTAATTTACTTTTTAATTCTTCGCATTTCTTTTTTACGTGCGGCTTCCATTTTAATTTCGCGTCTAGAGTCATTCCCAGATATTTTGCTTCATTCGCAAATGGTACACGACCGGTATTAAGAAAGACGGGCAATCTATTTATTTTTTTATACGTAAAGTCCACGTGGACTGACTTTTGTTCATTGAGCGCTATTCGCCATGTTTTTGTCCACTCATTAACATTATTAAGAGCATTTTGTAATTTAATCGTAGCTTCGTTAATCGTTTTGCTTACTGCTAGTATTGCAGTATCATCAGCAAACGTTGCTACGAAAGTGTCTTCTGTTTGAGGTATATCACGTGTAAATAGAAGGTACAGAACTGGACCTAAAACACTACCTTGTGGTACCCCAGCCACTATTTCTTTGAAATTAGAATACTCATTTCCGTGTCTTACACGAAAAAGTCTGTTTTCTAGATATTCGTTAAGAATTTTATAAAGTCCTTCAGGCAGAACTTGTCGTTATTTGAATTTGAGGCCTTCGTGCCACACCTTGTCAAACGCTTGCGACACATCCAAAAAGACCGTCGAACAGATTTTCTTTTCTTCAAGAGCTCTCTCAATTACGTCAGTTATTCTATGCACTTGATCAATTGTTGAATGCTTGCTTCTAAATCCGAACTGATGTTCAGGTATTAATCGTTTCTCTTCTATTATAGGCTGCAGGCGCAGGAGTAGTATTCTTTCAAAAACTTTCGATATTATTGGAAGAAGCGAAATCGGTCTGTAAGAATTCTTTTCGTGAGATGGTTTACCAGGTTTCAAAACCATTATGACTTCCGCAACTTTCCATTGGCTTGGAACATATTCTAGCCTTAGAGCGGCATTTATTATATAAAGGAGGTTAATTAATCCTTTATTAGGAAGCATTTTTAATATTTCCGCTGTTATTAAGTCATACCCCGGAGCTTTATTAGACTTAAGCTTCTTTATTTCTCTGTTCAATTCAGCAAGCGTAGCATTTCTGGTTCTGTAATTTTCACTTGAGCTAAAACTCATATTAATATTTTCATTGAGTGCTTGCCCATCGGAAGGTTTAAATGTTTCTTCCAGGTAATCGGCGAATACTGCCGCTTTCTCTTTGTCACTTTTAGTCCATTCGTTTTGGCTTTTCTTAATCGGGGGTACTGGAAGCTTTGGTTTTTTCGTTGTTTTTATAGCTTTCCAAAGTGAGTAGTTGGATTCTTTCCCAGCTGACAAGCTTTCAAGGTAATTTTCAACTTCACGGTTTTTGAAATCTGATATCGCTGTTTTTAGCACATTACACAAGCGATTTAAATGAGCTTTGTGTTGAGGAGCACGGGTTCGCTGCCATTTCTTACGTGCTTTTCGTTTATCTTTTATTAAGTCTTTTATTTCCTGCGGATATTTTATATCTTTATAGCACGGGGTAACCCTTTGATAAGGTGTGTTATTCCACGCTGCCTTTTGTATTATATCAACAAAGGCATCTACTGCATCTTCAAACTCAAGAGGCGTTTGTAATGATACCCTCAATTCAACGTTGTCCTCGATATCTTTCTTAAATCCTTCCCAGTTGGTTTTACCGTTTGTTAACCTGGGTGGTTTTTCAATTTTGACAAGGCTTTCGCTCATAGTGAGTATGACTGCAGAATGATCTGAGAAGAGATCATGGCCTTCTGAGATTTCAATACGGTTAGAGGGTATTCCTTTTACCATAAACAAATCGATTAAGTCAGGTATTTTTGACGGATCAGTTGGCCAGTAAGTTGGCTTTCCGGTCGAATGAAAATCGCAATTATTTTCCATTCCTGCCTCATATAGCATTCGACCCTTTTGAGATATGCATCTTGAAGCCCAAAAGGTGTGCTTTGCATTAAAATCGCCACCAACAATTAAGTTTGGGCTTAGCGATTTTATCAATGTCGTAAATTCACTCTTATCTATTTTGCAACGTGGAGGGCAATATATCGAAGAGATATTGAGAAGAATGTTTTTAGTTCTAACCTGAACACTACTCAATTGCATCGATTCTACCTCTATTTTCAGGCCTATCGAGTGTTCAATGCACTCTTTTATATATAACGATGATCCACCCCTTGCTTTATTTGAAGGATGAACAGCGTGGTAGTCAAGAAACCCGTGGATTTTAAGATTTGATTCATTTTTGGCATGCGTTTCTGATATCAAACATATGTCGATATCATTTTCCTGCATATACGTCTCTAATTCTCCAAGTTTTTGCCATAATCCGTTGGCATTCCACGTAAGAATTTTAAACTTTTCCATCATAAATTTTTTGAGAGAGATTTGGGTCGAAAACTATTTTCGAGCTTACTTAACCTATCAAAGATAAGTTTATTTGTGTCACATTGTTCCTCAAGTTTTGACAGAATTATTGAAAATACTTTTGAAACCGGGTCGGTTTCAGTGTCGTTGTTTACGGGTATTTTTTTAGCCGCTATTTGGGCATATGTTTCTGCATTTCCTTGCTTTGATATATTCTCCGAAGGTATTGACACTGTTTTCTTTTCCTTACGGATAATAGGTTTTTGAGCTTTATTAGATTTGGAAGTCTTGGGAACTACGGTTTCTATTTGCCTTTGTGGGTTTCTTTGTGTTTTGGCTGATTTTGATCGCCGCTTTTGTAATTCTTTAGCTACTTCGCAGCCTCTATAGTTTGCCGGGTGATTTCCATTACAATTAATGCACGTCGGTGGACTTTCATTTTTTCCGATGCAGTCAACGGTTAAATGCTTTCCGGCGCATTTTACACACCTTGGCTCTTTTTTGCAATAAGTTTGGGTGTGATTGAATTCTTGACAGCGTTTACACTGAGGGACTAACCTTGTGCTCTTTCTTAGAGGTTCGATCTTAACTACGATGTTTAGAATTGTTTTGATTTTATAAATTTCATCTAATTTTTCAGTCTTATCGAACGAAAGTATAAATAGTGGAAGACCACGCTGTACCACTTTTGTTTCACCCTCTTTTGTCTGTTTCTCTCTTTTGACGATGTTAATTGCATCTAAGATTTTGAAGTTGCGCTCTTTTAGATCACTAATGATATCGTCTTTTGAACATGATGCGTGTAAGCCTCTCGCCACAACACGTAAGGGTCTTTCCGACTTATTTTCAAAGGTATACCACTCTACTTTTTCTTCGTTTAGTTTTCGCGACAGAAGGCGATAACTTTCGGGGTCTTTCACACATACTTTCCATTTGTTGTTATTGAGCGAAATAACTTTAAAAGCCGATGGTAGTAATGCCTTTAATATGGTTTGCAACTTGTTATACTCCTCAATACCGATAACATTTATCGGTGGCGGGGGCCGTTCCTTAACAGGTTTTTCTTTTACTGTCGCATGTTTTGGTGAAACTATTATTTCAAAAGACGAGGCTGCCTCAGGTGAAGAGCCAGCTTTACGCTTTTTACTTAATCTTTTCTTTGAGGACTTTTCCGTTTCACGTGCTAGCTCTTCTTCGTCTGTTTCATATCTAGAATTATTGACTTCTGGCAAGCTAGCTTTGGAGTTTATTTGAGAATTTTTGCCTTTCAACATCTCATTTTCTTTTCGAAGAAGATCGACTTCTTTCTTTAGCTCTTGATAAAGTTCCATTACTTCATCAAGTCAAGTCGAAGTTCGTTATTATCTTTTTCAAGATTTTCTGTTTTATCTGAGTCTTTTTTGGCGCGCGCTGGCGTGACGGGTGGACTCTTTTGCCCGAATTTGGATGGTTTTATACTCGATTTAGATGGTGGTGATCGAGATACCCTTGCACTTTTAAGGAAGGGATTTATTAAATGCAATAATTGGCTCTCCCCAGAATCCATAGAGCCGACCTCCGAAGAGGGTGGATTTTCCAGTGAACCTGGACTGCCACCTGGGGTACTATATCTTATTGTTTTGCTCATTGCATAGTTATGTATACATCAATCTCAGTATACGGAGTTTGGATTTTAGTCGCCTCTTACGACAGGCATGCCTACCTCGGGTATATTCTTGCCCCTTACCCGCAGGGGGTCTGCTAGTGAGCTGATAAAAGGGAGTGTCATTGAAGACAAAGAACCGAAGACGAAGTAGAATTTCGAATATTTTTTGCAAATGACCAAAAACTTTTACCACCTTTAGGATATTGTAGTATTTTTTGTCATAATTTCTGGTCATGTGAAAACCTGGTTCGCCGAATATCACCGTTACAGATTTTCTTAGCTTGCTTGAACCTTTTCCGGTTTTTCTCATCCCTTAAAGCATTGAATTCATAGAGTTCGTAATCATTTACTGCACTGGAATCTACGTCACTATCGAGGACGCTTAGGGACCAGTTAAAATTCCTGAAGAAATCGTTGAGACCATTCCAGTTCCAGTCTGCCTTACCCCTCTAAAACGCAATTTATATCGATGTTATCGACTAATATAAAAATCACCGCATTGGAGATACTTATAAGGGAATTTGTTCAAATTTAAAAAGGAGATGGTGTGAATTTTATAATTATTCTAAGGAAATTTGTTTAAATTTAAACAGAAGAGTTTCCTTTTTAAATTTTCTTCATTTTCTTTATTGTTGATAAATATTGACTTTTTGTATTTTAAAACTCAATTTATTAAAAAACTGAAAAGATTTCCATTGGAAAATATCAATTTTCTTATATAATTAACAACAATTTGCATCATTCCCAATTATCAAAACTTATATAAATTGGGTTGTTAACTATCGAATTTCAACATTTATCAACTATCAATTGATAGTTGTAACTTACAATAAGGGTGAGTGTATTTATCAGGATCAGAAGTAAGGATTAAGGAACGAGTCAAGAGTGTAAGTGGATTGACCTGCATCAGGAATTCGAGTTGGCTTTTGGTGGACAAGCTGAGTCTCTCAGGTGATTTATCTCAGCAAAAATCTTGGCATACCTACTGTGCGGACAAAGGGACTATTTTTAAATTTTTATTTAACGCCTGACCCTTTTGTTGTTTTCGCACCAAATTTTTTCACAAAAATGAACTCTTGCTGAATTTACATACATACCTCATCATTCTTGCAATTATTTAACTTATTTGTAAACTTTATTTTATTATTCCTAACTTCTAAGTCGGAAAAAGTCCCAAAAAGTTCTTTATAATTTGTTTTTGATTACAAAATTTATAAAGATTTTATTTTTTCTTTGCAAAAGAGAATAACTGTGTATATCTACTGTATACAATGTACTTATAACTTGAAACTTTCACCTTAAATAAAGTATACATAATGTACTAAACCTACACACCTTAAATTTGAATAAATGAGTGAGGCACAACCCTTTAAACACAATGGATAGCTGCTGCTGCAGCTTTAAGTAAAATGGTTACTATAAGAATTCATGCATGTATCGGCTCTTTTGGAAATGTTTTATCTTTTTTGAAAGTCGCAGGTGTAATTAACTTGATTTCTGCCCGAATTTTGACTTTAACCTCCTCTTTAGCCCGTGGTTGTTAATGAAGATAGGCCTTCTCTTTTAGGTAGCCCAGCCCAATAGCAAAATAGGCTGAAGCTAACAGATCAGGTAATCTTAAAATTTGCCAGTTTTGAGTTTATGTATATGGGTGAATATATCAAAATATTAATATTTCAGTCTCCTTCATTTTTTAACCGAAATAAAAGATTATATTATAAGTTTGTTAGTTGGATGCCTTAAAACAAACGGGTTCCAACATTCGCTCTAAAAAAAAAGTTAAAAAAATTATCATACCCGCTATCTTCATACACCCAAAATGTCATTCCCCTGACGTGCTCCCAGGCCTATACTTACTACACTGCCATGAATTTTAGCAACGAAACAAAAAACGATACAAAAAATCTAATGATACAGTCTTTAAAACAATATATGCTATGCACCGGCATGCACCCTGGTGACGTGAAATAACACCAAATGAAATATAGCCAAATTTTGAATTTGGCCTTATTTCCATCTCAAAAACGAAATAACGCCAATTTGGTTTTATTTCTTATGCCCGATGGAAATAACACCAAAAAAATAATCGAAATAAAACCAAATCTATTTCAAGCAGTTTTTCGGCTTTATTGCAATGCGAAAATAGAATTAAGGCCAAATTTTTCTTGAGAATCGTTATTTCGGCTACATTACTCAAAGTTCCATTGAATACAGATTCTTTAAATGCAAAAGAAACTTTGCATTCACCCAACCTCGCACCCACTCCAAATCCTATAGCAAGCCCAAGCAGGGGGGTTGCAGGGGGGCCGCATGCCCCCCATACATACCTCACTGTTTATTCCTGAAACTTAAAATTTCACGAACCAATTAAGGGCGACGATTTATTAGGTTTGTGAAACTTAAAAATTTGCGAATAAACAGTGAGGTATGCATCGGGGGGGCATGCTGCCCCCCTGCAACCCCACTGCTTGGGCTCAATATAGGATTTGGGGTGGGTGCGAGGTTGGGTGTATGCAAAGTTTCTTTTGCATTTAAATAATCTGGAAATTTTGAATTTATCCTACCATTAAACTTCTTTTCATTACCCAACTTATGTCAGGAAAAAAATTTCAGTTTCGGCAGGATTATTTGAAAAAATGAAATAAGTTGAAAACGAAATGAAATAAAACCAAATTTAAAATTTGTTCTTATTTCGTTTTTGAAAACGTAATAAGACCAAATTTTTGAATTTCGGCTTTATTTTGTTTGGAGTTTTTTCACGTCACCGGCACCCTCACTAAAGAATAGTTAGTTTATTTGCTTAACTTTGTTAAATAGAAGCTATTAAGTGAGTGTCCCCCATAAAATGATCATTTCTATCCCAACAATGGAAATAAAAAAAAAATATAGAGACTCAAAATAGAAAGGTGACGTGAAATAACGCCAAACGAAATATAGCCAAATTTTGAATTTGGCCTTATTTCCATCTCAAAAACGAAATAACGCCAATTTGGTTTTATTTCTTATGCCCGATGGAAATAACACCAAAAAAATAATTGAAATAAAACCAAATCTATCTCAACCAGGTTTTCGGCCTTATTGCAATGCGAAAATAGAATTAAGGCCAAATATTTCTTGAGAATCGTTATTTCATTAAATACAGGTTCCTTAAATGCAAAAGAAACTTCATTCACCCAACCTCGCACCCACTCCAAATCCTATAGCGAGCCCAAGCAGGGGGGTTGCAGGGGGGCAGCATGCCCCCCCATACGTACCTCACTGTTTATTCGTGAATTTTTAAATTTCAAAAACCAAATAAAGGAGGGGGTTTATTAGGTTTGTGAAATCTAAAAGTTCACGAATAAACAGTGAGGTATGTTTGGGGGGGCATGCTGCCCCCCTGCAACCCCCCTGCTTGGGCTCACTATAGGATTTGGGGTGGGTGCGAGGTTGGTTGTATGCAAAGTTTCTTTTGCATTTAAATTATCTGGAAACTTTGAATTTATCCTACCATTAAACTTCTTTTCATTAGCCTCCTCATGTCAGGAAAAAAATTTCAGTTTGGACAGAATTAGATATTTGAAAATATGAAATAAGTTGAAAACGAAACAAAGCCAAATTGGTCTTATTTCGGTTTTATAAATGAAATTAAACCAAATTTAAAATTTGGTCTTATTTCGTTTTTGAAAACGTAATAAGACCAAATTTTTGAATTTCGGCTTTATTTCGTTTGGCGTTATTTCACGTCACCAAATAGAAAACAGATTTTTTTTGTTAAACGGGATAGAATTGCTCTTTATGAAAATTGAAGTAAGCGTTTCAAAAAAACTTCGTTGTCTTTTATATTTCAAGTTAAGGCAACTACATTTTTCTCAGCGAATTTGTCATTCCTCTAACGCGTGTTTTTCACTAAACCGTGTGGTATAAAAATTAAACAAGTTTACTCGTCTGTGTCTTTTACAAGGAACAAGGGCCTACATGACAAATAAAACAAAATATTTAATTTTCTAACAACTTCGATTTAATTTTCATAAAACACCCTTCGGATTCATTCCCCTAAGATCATTTTTTGTGTCATTCCCCTGACTTTCAAGTTTGCATTATAATAATTCATGGTGTTTTGGTACTTCTGGAAGGATCAATAATTTAAACATATTTTCAGTATTTTTAGTAGTTTTCAAATTATTCACATTTTTTGGTTCAAAATATTATAAAATTATACAATTTTTACTAAGAAATGTCTAGTTACGCAAAAACCTTGAACCACAAGAGCAAGTTCGTGCGACATAGTCGTCGTTGCTATTTTAAATGATAGTATTTGTTCTCTTTTAATCTGCGATATATGTAGATAAGGCAAGTTTTGGATTCGTGCAAAAAATAAAATTTTAGATAACAATCAATTATATGATGATGATAGAGAACACCAAAAAAGTGGGTGGCACAATTCTGTCTGTCTGTTCGTCTACAGCTTAAACGGCTCGATCGATTTTCTTCAAACTTGGCATATAGTGGTTTTTTGTGATTATGCCCACACATTTTTTTCATTTGTTTTTTAGAACCAAAATTAACGGTACCTGCCATACAATTTTTTTTTAACAATTTTACATAACTCTATTTTTCTCAAAAACGGCTTGACAACTTTTCTAAAAAAATTCAATAAATTTATTTTAGTAAAGGCTTCCTTTGGGTGGAAAACCATTTTTCAAAAATGGTTATTAATGGTACCTCCCAAAGAACCATTTTTTATTTTTTTATTTTCTTCAAAATGGTACGACTGATTTCAATTTATTTTCTTATGCAGAAGTTTCCAAAAAATATAAATAGTTTTGTATACCAAAATTTTTGAAAAAATATTTTTTTTTTATTTTTAAAAAATGTTTCAAATTTTTGTTTGGAAAATCAAATATTTCGAAAACGACATATTTGATATTTTCGAAACTCGATATTTAAGAGTTTCTTAGTACTCTCTAAAATATATTTAGAAAAAAATATATATTTATGAAAAAATAACGGTACTTTCCATACAAAAGTTAAAAAACCGCAAAGGAAAATATTTTTTTGCTTAAAAACGACTCCTACGATTTTGATTAATTTTTTTTCATATACTAAAGTTAGTACGATCTACTACCAAAAATTATAAAATTTTTCACTTAGCAACTATTAATAGTACCTGTCATAGAACGTATTTTTTTATTTAGAATTTTCTCATTATCGAATAAACGGATTTAGATGAATTTTTTTTATATATAAATTTCAGATAAAATTAAATAATATTGCATATCAAAATTTAAAAAAAAAAATTTTTGGATTTTTAAAAAAAGTTTCAATTTTTTTTTTGAAAATTCGTTATCTCAAAAACGGATTGACAATTTTTTTTCAAATTTTGTTTTTACATGCATAAAAATATATACTTAAGATTTGGATACCAAAATTTGTTCTTAAAAATGTTTTAAGAATTTTATATATAAAAATTATTTTTTTTTAAAAACCGCTCCAACGATTTTAATTTTTTTCCCATACAATCATATTCATTAATTAAGATGGCATTCTTTTTTTTCACCTCAAATTGTCAAAAGAGATGTTTTAGCCAATATAAATGTGGTATTTCATGCTTCTCTATATTTTCTCTCATAATTTCCATGTTTTATATACAATTTTCTTAAGCCCACAGTGTCTTGAATATAAGAGCAAGTACGTGCGACCCAGTCGTGCATTTTATCCTCCTGAAACCATCCGCAAAATTAAATATCTATCTAATCACCGGAGTTACTATAAATGTTTGTGTAATATCTATCTAATCACCGGAGTAACTATAAATTTTTGTCATTCCTCTGATACAAATGTCATTTCCCTGACTTAAAAAAAACCGTTAGAATTAATCAAATACTATGACCCCTTGTTTAAAAGGGGTTATTTAAGAGTTATTAAGATGTAATATTGTAATTCTAGCAAAATTGGTTGTTGAGCGAGGGTCCAATTTGGATTGAAAAATATTAATGTTCTGAAATATTGACCCATATGCATATGCATATGGTTTGAAAATTGTTCTTTTAGCAAGTCCACAATCTCACGGGAGACGGACACAATCTCGAAATTCTGAATCCAGAAAACCGAAAATCCAGAATCCCGAAAACCAAGATTCCCGAAAACCCAAAATCCCGAAAACCCAAAATCCCGAAAACCCCAAAAACCCAGAATCCCGAAAACCCAGAATCCCGAAAACCCAAAACCCCGAAAACCCGAAATCCCGAAAACCCAAAATCCAGAAAGGCCAAAATCCCGAAACTATAGTTAAAAAAAAGTAAATTATAAAAAGTATACAACATTTGGAAAAATTGTTATTGCCATTAGTCTGACTTTTCTGAGGAACTTTTTGGCGAAATTCACATTTAAATAATGATATCGATGAAATCTCGATATGATAACATATTGTGGATCGAAATCAAATGAATAACTGTTATTTCTCACAAATATGAGTTTTTACTGAATTCCGATAATTTAATCGTTTTTAAACTCTCTTCCGAATTTTAGCATGTTGTTTTGTATTCAATTTATCGCCTTGAAACGTTTTTTGTGTTTTGCTTATTTTCTGACCTAGGCATATTTTTTGTCCAAAGCATTCGCACATTAAGTTTTAATATAAAAAATTGATATTAATTGAAAAATAACATTAATATGGTTTTAATCAGCACTTAACAAAGTAAAGAAGTATGTACTTAATTTCGAGGTACACAAGTGAATTCCCTCTACATTTTAAAATAAATTAGAAACAAAGTCTGAGAGCTTGGGTTGATATAAAAGAATATTCATGTAACGTACATATAGTTATGTACATACAAACATTTATAATATATGTAATACATCTGTAGGAAAAATATTAAAGAAACGTTTTTAACGATTTATTCTCGTTTTGTTCTTTGTCTCGTTATGTTTAACTTAATATGTGCTTCAGAGCTAATTATTTTTCAGATGAAAATTTTAACACAGTTTTTGCCTCTCCCATATAAAATAGAACAGAAATTTACATCAAAATTCTAGAAAAAATCATTTTTCGGGAAAAGTTTTTTCTAGAATTTTGGTGTAAATTTCTGTTCTATATGGGAGAGGCAAAAACTGCGCAAATTTTTCATTTTATATAATTTTTCGGGATTTCAATTTCGGGATTTTGGGATTTTGGGTTTTCGAGATTTTGGGTTTTCGGGATTCTGGGTTTTCGGGATTCTGGGTTTTCAAGTTTCTGGGTTTTCGGGATTTTGGGTTTTTGGGATTCTGGATTTTCGGGATTTTGGGTTTTTGGGATGTTGGATTTTCGGGATTTTGGGTTTACGGGATTTTGGTTTTCGGGATTCAAATAGTGTTAATAGTTTCAATACCTTGCTGAAATCAAATATGAAATTTTCCAAGCCTTAACGTATGTATGTTTGTCTTACAAAACAACAAAAATTATTCCAAAATATTACAAAGTTATCAATTTTTTACATAGAAAAGAGATTTTTATCCCTCCCTATAAAACAAACAAAAATATAAAGGTGAAAGTTTACTTGGTGTTAGGGCTTAGAAAGAAATAAATGTTTCCAGGATTCCAACTCAAAACTTTTACGCGAATATTTTTCAGCTTGCATCAAAAATTTTGTTTTAATATAAATATTTTTGAAATTTGTGCATTTCCCTTTCAAATAGAATAGGAAATGCTTTTTATATAATTAATGTAATGTAATGTTTTAGTAGAACCTATATTAACTTATTTAGAAAGGAAAATGTATACAATGTAAGCATGCCAAAAACAAATGCATTTGCATTTCCACTACCCTTATAATAAACTCAGGAAACTTGTCATTTATTACGTGGGCAACAGTCACAGGCAAAATTATTTAGGTGTCCCTCTCTGAATCAAAAAATGTGTCCTTTTGAAAATCAATGTATCCTATTAAAATAAATGCATTAAATAAAAAACATACTAATTTAAGTAATATCAAAAGATTTTATTATTTTATAGAAGAAAATCATTGACAGGAAATGAATAATAAAGTTAATCTTTAGATTCGAATATCTCAAAAACGTGACGTGCTACAGCAATTCCAAGGCCAGATTCGAACTCAACGCATCAGAAAAAATCAAAAAAGTATATCTTGGTTCATGTTACAGACAAAAATTCAAATTTTGTCAGACAAAGTAATTTCTTAGAGCTTTCGAGAGGATTTTTGAAAACAGTAAAAATACGTCAATTTTCGACTAGCGCTTGAGTCCAAATGGGTTGTCGCAGAAAAAAATCTTAAAAAGAGATTTATTGGAAATTGTGTATACTTTCAATGGTACTTTGATGTAATTTTCGAATAGTTGGTAGTTTTCGAGTAATTAGTAAAAAACTCCAAAAAAATGGATTTTTGCATCATTTTTTGCATTTATTTTCCATGTTGCGTCACGAAATTTTGTTGGCAAACCTCAAATTCGGATTCAGCACCCCCGAAAACATAAAAGAGCGAACAAATCAAAACTACCCTATAATTTGCATGGTAAAAATACATTATGACTAGACTATTTTAGATAAATATGTCTACTTATTTCACCTTTGTTGTTTGTGTTATAGTAAATAAATTTAAAGTTTCATGAAAAAATGTATCCTTTAAAAAAAAAAATTGTCTCCGAGTACCCTCCAAGAAAAAGTGTGACTCTGGTGGGCACATGCCACATTCTGTATCTCTAAAGCGGAACATGACATGCCCATTATAAAATTATCCTCTATATCTCTTTTTTGCATTCCTGTTTCACCAAATGTCAGTGTGCTCCCGAGCGCACCTCACTTCTTTAAGCAAATTTGAACGAAACTTGACGAAACATTCCACTGCGCAATTATAGCCACGTCATGTGCTTCCCGTGTATTCGCTTGTTTTCTTCCGACCACTTAAGTGCCCCTCCGTGCATTATAGTTCATGCTTTAAGCGCACCTCACTTAAGTAAAACTGACATTTGTTGAAATAGGAATGCCAAAAAGAGATAGATGATAAGTGAAGTATGGGTGTGTTCCCCTTTTGACGATACAGAAAGCTGTTTTTCGTTGGTTTTTGACATTAGCTTAGGTGCCCTTCCTACCATTATAGTTCTACTTTTAAGGTAGAACTAGATTAGGCGGAAGTTGTTGGAAGCTTATGTCAAAACCGACCGAAAAGTAGCTTTCCTAAAAGTCAATTTCACATCATCATCATCATCATCATCGTATCCTGTAACCCTGGCTTTGGCATAGGGCGTCAGCAAAATGTCTCCATGCTTCACGGTCTGTTGCAAGGTATTTAAGCTGTAGGCAACGTCTTTCTCTGGGATTCTGCTTCCGCTAAGACAGTTAATTTCCATGTTGTTCTTGGTCTTCTCACCCGCCGCCGTGCACCCGGAGGATTCCATTCAAAGGACTGCTTTGCAATTTCATCGTTTGGTTTCCCCAGTGTGTGACCAATCCAACGCCATTTACGCTTTCTTATGTCGACTTTGATATTATTTGTGGCCAGCAAATCTTTAGGATGTGGTGGAGACAGCGATTCACAAAAGCCTGCAATTTCTTCGAAATGGTAGACGTGACTTTCCAGGTTTCACAGGCATATAACAGCACGGATTTGACATTGGATTCGTAGAATCTCAACTTAGTGCGTAAGGAGATTTGAGTGGATTTCAAATTTGGGGACAGAGTAACGAAGGCAGCACGAGCTTTATTTATTCTACTTTTAACGTCCAGATTCGTACCACCGTTTGCAGAAACAATACTGCCAAGGTAGTTAAACTGTTCCACTACTTCAACTGGCGTCTCCTGTAGAATAACACGCTGCTGTTCGGACTGTGGAGCGGCCTGTGAGCATTATTTTTGTCTTTTTGCTATTTATTCTTAGACCACTCGACTCTCCCTTCACTTGCAGTGTTTGGCACATCTCCATATACATTCTCGGTTAACTTGATCAAAGGCCTTCTCAAAATCCACGAACATGAGGTAAAGAGGTGATTGATGAATTCCATCGACTGCTCGAGGACGACACGCAGGGTGTTGATATGGTCGACACACGATCGACCGCTGCGGAAGCCAGCTTGATGCCTCTTGAGTGTAGACTCGATTCTATCCTCGAGAATGATGGTTGTCATTAGTTTTGGGAAAACGGACAAAACGGTGATACTGAGCCAATTGTTGCAATTCTTAAGGTCACCTTTCTTTGGCAACTTAACAATCACATGATCCTTCCAGTCCTTGGGATGGCTTTCGTTTTCCCAAATGCTTTGTATCAACGGATGTAAAATACGAGCCGATTTTACGGGATCGGCTTTCAGGAATTCAGCTGGTATTCCGTCAAGTCCAGCTGCCTTGTTGTTTTTGAGAAGATTTATTAATGTCTGGATTTCCGATTCTGACGGGGTTTCGATGTCAATACCCCTAAAGGACCTGCGCATCTCGTTAAGTTGGGGCACTTCAGCACTCTGCTCAACTGAATCCTCATTAAGCAGGGCACAAAAATGGTCCTTCCATCTAATAAGCTGATCCTCAATTGATACCAAAAGTGTGCCATCCACATCCATTACAGGATCATTGGTGTTGCTTTTTTTTCCCGATAACATCTTTGGCTATTTGGTAGAATTGTCTGCGAGTCCATCTAACCTCACCCTCTTGTCACGTCTCACACAGCGATAGACCATCTTATGTGCAATGCTATACTCGCTTTGCAATTCAGCCTTTCGTTGAACATCTGCTTCGGCATTTATTTGCATTTTCACGATTTGCGAAGTTCGATTTTATCCCAGGTGTTTTGTGATATCCAAGAGTCTCTGCGTCTCGTTCGCTTGGGTACAGTTTCGGATCCAGCCTCCATAAAAACATTTTTTATTTCACCCCATGGTATAAAAATACAAGGTATGTTGTATATGAGATGAAGGGTCGCCATATTTGGTTTTGTGTGACGTCATAGCGAGTGTTCACCAGCACATAGCTTTAAAAAATAAATTATTTATTGTTTTACTTGAAATTTAACAAAACATAACTTCAAAACATAATTAATCTATTGTTTTACTTTGAGTTTTAATAGCAAATAGCTTCAAAACATAAACAATTTCTATTTACTTTTTTTTGCCATAAATGGCAAACAATTGAGATCATTCACTCGCAATGACGTCACGACTCAATTGCCTGAACTGTCAAGCATACCTTGTTATTCTTATACCATGATTTCACCCCACATCTCATCAATTATTGTTGAATGTTGGATTCCGTTTAATAACGATGCTCTGTCGTTAAGGGTTGTGACATAGTTTCGACATATGTTGGGGTCATTTAAGGCAATCGTAATGAATTTTTAGCTCCTTGCTGCATCCTGCGCTGGTTTTTGTACGGCAGTGGTTCGTAGTTTGAGACTCATCAGAACCAAATGGTGGTCGCTTCCCACATCGGCATTTCTTATACTCCGGACATCACACATTGACTTCCTCCATCGCTGCTGAATCATGATATGATCTCTTTTGGTTTTCGGTTGACCATCCGGATGCACCCAGGTAATTTTGTTGTACGTCTTATGTTTAAATACAGTCGCACCTATCACAAGACGATTCGCGTTACAAAAGTCGACAAGCAAGTCGCCATTTTCGTTCCGAGACCCCAAGCCATTTTCTCCCATCACGCGCTCCAGCCCGTAATTGTCTGAACCGACTTGGACATTGAGGTTTCCCATAACGACTATGATGTCGGCTCTCGGAACACTCCTGTAAACCGAGTTAAGATAAGTGTAGAACGCGGTTTTGTCTTTCTCGGTCGTTTAATTTGTGTGGGCGTAGCACTGAATAATTGTTGCGTTACGAACTTTTGCACGAAACTTACCTGTCATTAATCTCGCAGAAATGGGCGCCCAGGAGATCAAACTACGCCTCGCTTCTTCGTTCAACATAATCCCGACACCATGCAGTATTTTGCCACCCTATCTTTGACAGGCACACCCGTCTTTTGTATGGTCAAACACATAACTGCTCGAGGCCGCCCACTATGGAAAAACAGACGCCTATTGTAGCCGCGCAATATGGGTTACAGACGCTACTTGCTGCTGCCGTTGGCCTTTCAATAAAAAAATAAAAAAGGCTCCATCGCCCCCAGACTATCATTCCGTTGACCGCCACCTGTACTCAAATAATGGTAATTATTTGAAAATAATTAATTTAGCTTGAAACATTTATTAAAAAAATAACTACCATAGGAAATAATGATGCACTATGTAAAAACGATGTTTCAGGAAAAAAATTGTTTGTTTTTTCACCCGAAACAGATTCAAAAGTGTCGGTTTGATATTAGAGATTTGTTTACATTTTTTATCTTCACAATTCATTGGAATTTTTGTTTAAAATTAAACGCGGTACAAAATATTCCTAAGTATTGATGATTTGAGTTATTGTTTTTATTATTACGAACAATGAAAAAATTGTGAAACACCCAGACCATACAAAATATTGTAAGTGATTTCGGAACGCGATATTATTTGAACTTATTGAGACCATCATGCTTAAAAACCTTAGTGTTAAATCGATTGAGTCACTAATGACGGAATACACCATAATGATGAAATTTTTGCATTAAATTGATAATTATCTGTTTTTGAAGAAACAAAAATAGCGTTGGGATTATTAACTCAAAGATTCGAACACTCTTACCTCTCGTAAACAAAAAAATTCTCTTTTCCCAGACAACTGTTTTTGTATTGTATTGGATTTGATATTGTATTCATTTGTCCAAGAACGGACAGCTCAAACCACTAAGCTTATAGTATTTAAAATAAAAAAATATACAAATTGTTTACGGGAAAGCGGTAATATTTCCCCCCGCTTGGACGGGAGTGCCAATATTATAAAAAAATTGCATAAATAGAAAAAAATAAAAACAACGGTAACACTAACTGCATTGATTTGTAGCCTTTTGGAAAGCCAAAAAAAGTTCTTTCAATAACCAGTTTCAGCAGAAGCTCTTCAAACTTAAAGTTTTGAAAAAAAAAATGAATTTTTCTTCAAAATGTTGAGCTTGAAACAATTTTTTGCCAAAACTACTCATAAAAAAACTTGATTTAAAACAAGACACTTTACTGCCTGAACAGAATAGAGTGCTGTTACTGAAGCTGCAGCTGGAATAGCTGTCAAAAAGTGACGTTCGTGATTTTTTTTTTACGCGCCCACAATGCAGCTGTACAGCTTTCTGACATTTAAATATCGAAAATAAAGATGAAAACTAAAATAAAATGAATAATGATGAAAAAGAAGCTAAAATTGCTTTACGTCTTCATGAGAGATTGAAAAGAGTTTTAAAATGACTTTAACCCACATGTAAACATTTCATTTTGATCGAAATTTTGAAACGTCAAAAAAGCTGCAAGCAAAAGTTAAAAGTTGGCCAACTTGTCCAGCTGCATCTGCAGCTCCAGTTGCAGCTTCGTCTCCATTCTGTTCAGCCAGTTAGGCTAGTCGCGCACATATCACGGAAAGTATTACATTGGTGTTAGAAGAGGAATAAAAACTTATTTTATCTAATTTATTGTGTGTTTACAGAAAATACACTAGCAAACAAATCTCGAAACAAAAAACATAAAGCTGTAAAATGCTTTTTATTTCAACTCAATACGACCACTCGTCACAAAGATACAGCTCTTCAAAAAACGCTAACAAAAATTGAAAAAAAAATTGTTCCTTTAATATTGTTGACTAGTGTAGTTACGAAAAGTGAACGTTGACTGTGAAAAGTGAAAAATAAGAAAAGACAATGGCTAAATTTCTGAATGATTTAGATTTTGTGGAACTTAAGGCAGAACTGAATAAGCGATATCTTCCTACTGCTGGAACAAAGAATGATCTTATAATTCGTCTGCAAGAAGGTATAAGAAGACGCGAAGAAAACCCGGACACGTTGATATTCGACATTGAAATGGAGGAAGAGTAAGAACAAGTAACTACATCGGGTATGACCAATATGCTGTCTGAGCTGCTCGCCAAATTTGATAGCCAGGAAAAGAATCTTCTCGAACGATTCGAACAACAAAAGCATGAGCAATGCAGTGAGCAAAAGAATCTTATCGAACGATTTGATCAACAAAGCCATGAACAAAAGAATCTTCTCAAACGATTCGAGCAACAAAGTCAAGAAGAAAAGAATATGCTAGAAAAACAAGAGAAAAATCTTCTTCAACAATTTCAAGAACAGAAAAATCTGCTCGAAGGTAAGTTAGATGCTTTTGACAACAGAATTGTTGCTCTTGACGAGCATGTCGATAAACAGTTTTCTACTTTCGAAGCAAAGTTTGAAAAGGAATTAGACAAATTAAGGAAAATGAAGATTCGAGAAAGTTCTGGTGACTGTCCTAGGAGAAAGGAGATGCATCCACCGACCTTTGATGGACAAACTTCTTCGTCCAGGAAAGGTGAAAAACTCTGCAGCAGCTCCAAGCTTACATTGAACGGTTGCCACATCTGGCATATCCAGCTGCAGAGGATAAAATAATCAAACAATTCGAAACAGAAGCGTTTGTCCGTGCTGTATGTGATATCAACCTTCAATGAGCAATTCGAACTGCTGGAAAACGCACGCTCCCTGAAGCTTTAGCGTTCGCCCTGACTTTGGAATCAGCGGAACAGGCTTCTTAAGGAGTTCATCGGGTAAGAGAACTAGAAGTTGAGGAGTGTTCTTGCCAGAAACCAGCGAGATGGACCTGCTCGATGCTGGAACTGTAACATGAACGGACATCTTCAACGCCAGTGCAGACTGCCACCTAGAAAACCTCCATGTTGGAATTGCAACAGGAATGGACATCTCCAACGCCTGCCCAACTAACATTTTTCCCTCGGTTAGGTCCAATTTTTGAATTTCATGAAGTTATTACCTCTACAGGGCCTGTATTGAGGTTGTACATCGAAGTTTTGATTCTTCGAGGCTGTATTTTTGTCAACAGCTTCATTGAAACCTATTACAGGTGTACTTTGAAATTATTTATAAGCTTATATGGGTGCAGCTTTATTAATATTGCAATAAGGCTTCCTCAAACTCACTTGTAGAAGCACATGAAATAAAAGCCTGGAAAAAGCTTTCTTTAAGAAGCTCCATCAAGGAGTTTGTTGAGGCCTGTTCACAAAAGGCTGAAACAAGCTGTTATTTTGTTTTGAAAGCATTTATTTCGATGAGATTGTCTGAGCGAAAAGAGATCAACTAATTTTGGTTGTAGAAGTCGCCTCTGCTTACAAAAAAAATTTTATATCATCTAAAAAAATGTCCTTTATTTAACATTTCCAATGAGGATGAATCAATGATTAAAATATTATTCATCTGTAATAGTAATAGATTTTTTGAAATCATAGATTAATTTTTCTCTACAGGGCTTGTACTGAGGTTATTTATCGAAGTTTCAAATCTTCGAGAATGTATTTTTGTCAACAGCTTTATTGAAACCTATTACAGGTGTACTTCAAAACTATTTGCAAGCTTATATGGGTGCAGCTTCATTAATATTTCAATAAGGCTTCATTTGTAGAAGCAGGTGAAATATAAGACTGAAAAAAGCTTTCTTTAAGAAGCTCCATCAAAGAGTTTGTTGAGGCCTGTTCACAAAAGCCTGAAACAAGCTGTTATTTTGTTTCGAAAAGTATCTATTTCGATGAGATTGTCTCAGCGAAGTGATGTCAACTAATTTTGGTTGCATAAGTCCTTTGAATACAAGCCCGATACAAAAATGTTTTGATTATTTTTCAAATGAATGTGCTGGAAGCATTCTTTTCGATAAGTTGGCCTGAGAGAAGTGATGTCACTTGATTTTGTTTCTATAAATCCTGTGAACAAAGGCTGATACAAGCATAATTGGTTTGTACTATGAAGCGCATGCGCAGGAAGCAATGATTTCGATTATTTTGTCTTAGCGGAGTTATTTCAATATGAATAATGGAAGTGAAGATGAACATCTGAGGTGACCATTATATCTTTTCTAGTTCATCACTAATACGAATATTTTTATATCTTTTCCTAAATTTTTTTTAAGATAAATTTGTATCTAGGTATGTCTAATGGAAGATAATATTTTCAATATTCTACGATATGAATAGACAAAATAAAAAAGCTCAAATGATTGATTATAATTTATATTGTTTACTCGTGCATATGTATGTGTACCCACTTATAATTTTCACACAGACAAAACACTCAATACAAATTATTATTATTTTTGTTTTGATATCTATTTATTAAATAATAAGGGTATTCATGAAACAGCGTAAAGTCGTCGTAAACGTGGTAAAGTTTTAAACTTCGTAAATCTGTCAAATTTTCCATACAAATTGTGACAGAATTACGAAGTTTTAATCTTTACAACGTTTACGATGAGTTTACGCTTTTGTATGAATACCCATAATATAAAAGTTATAAAAGCACAATACGAAATAACCTTGTAATTGCCAAAATAATATTAATATGTTGTGAGTGTTAACAGTTGAAAAACTGACTATGATCATTTTTAGTGGCCCTCAAAGATGCAAAACAACAACTTACACTATGCCCTTGAAGGTACATAATAGATAGATAATTGTATGGAATTTGAATTGTATTAAATTTTGTTATAAGATATTTTGATTACTTGTTTCTAAAATCTAAATATTTGTTATGAATGTCATTTCATAACGCGAAAATTATACTTTGGTCTTTCACTTTCATGTCTAGGAAAATTAAATTTTCTATCAATTTTCTCATGTTCTCATTAATGAGAAATCATGGAAAAGTTACATATTTTAAAACAGTTTCCAAACATACAAAAAGTAAAAACTCACTTCGAACAAAAAAAACGAATGGTCACCTTATGTTGAATCATGTACAGTCATCATCAGGAGGTCACATCGAAGTTCTTAGGAAGCTTACTTCGGTTTCAACTGGTTCCAATTTGATGCCGACTAGATATATAGCACTGTAGCACGATGCGTAAGCTACCTGACTCTTAATCAGTATATTCATGGTTCAAATCCCAGAAAATCCATCAAGTAAGTAAAATGTTTTTTCATCATATTATAATAAATTGTAAACCAAGTTTCAGAGCAGAATTGCTTGCTTGGAAGAAAAAATAGGAGAAAATAGAGATATACAAATATAAAAAATATTTTTTATTTAATATGCATAAAGGCTTCCCCAAAGCTTTTATAAGGTCCCGTGAGTGTTCCAAGATGTTTCAATTGGGTGCTGTATCTGCTTTCATAGTACTTCTTGATGCAAATAATAGCCTGTACTAGAAACTTGTATTACTTTTCTCGGAAAGTAAAAGCCTGCCGCATTTGTAATGTTTGAATATTGTTGTTTCTATAAGGTTTTATAGAAATATATGTAGGATCTCCAACCAACCTGTATGTGACTGTTTAAAAGCTTTTTAAGCTTCTCAAGTGGGCCAAATCCACTTTTCTAAGGACTTATAGAAGCAAATTTGCTAAATAGGAAAAACTTCGATAGACCCTAACAGAAGTTAAATTGTTAGTTGGGTGTGCAGATTGTCACCTAGAAGACCATGGAAACCAGACTACAAGCATTGCACGCATGAAAAAGAAAAGGAGGTTGTTTCCATCTAGCGATTGAGAGCCGATCCCATTTACGATTGGAGTAAAAAAAAATGAGGACTGTGCAAAAAGATGACTCGGGAAGCGCTATATATCGCCCAAAAGTGGCTCCGCTGCAATTAACTCCTTCGGTGAAAGGATGACAAGCGTGATTCCAAAGAAAACTACAGTGTTGAAATGGACGGATTTCGAGTGTGCATGGATGTCAGCCATTTCAAGCCAAATGAATTAATGGTCAAAACTGTTGGCAACAGCGTGGTAGTGGAAGGGAATCATGAACATGAAGATGAACATGGCTACATAAGTCGTCAGTTTGTACGGAAGTACCAGCTACCAAAGGGGTATGATGCCGAAGACGTCATCTCAGCGATTTCAATGGACGGTATCCTGACAATCAAAATTCAACGGAAGGCATTGAAGAACATTGAAAGGATAGTGCAAATTCAACAGACTGCATGGCCCCATGCATCGGAGTGATAAGGGAAAGGAAGAAGAAAAGCTGAGCGACGTTCATGAAAGAACAAGGGCAAATATCAAGCTATCAAGCGGTTGGATGAAAACGCGATACGACACAAAAGCAACAACGACAGGATTCCAAGCGGGAGACCTTGTTTGGTTTTATAATTGGGAACGGGTCGTTATTCTGTATTCCAAAATTCTGTAGGAACAAAATTCTGTATTTGAATAAAAAATTCTGTATGAACATAACTCTGTATTCCATTATTCTGCTTTTCCCTTATTCTGTAATCTGAAATTCTGTAAATCCAGAATTCTGTATTTCAAAATTCTGTAAATCCAAAATTCTATATTTCAAAATGCTGTAAATCTAATATTCTGTATTTTAAAATTCTGTTCATCCATGATTCTGCTTTTCGAAACTCTGCAAATCCAAGTTATAAATAAAAATGTTGTAATAATTTTAAACAGGATTGTCTCCGTTAAACAACTTTTATTCAATTAACAAAAATTACAAAGTATTGCAAAGATAAACGTTCAATAGATAGCACAAAAAACAATAAAAACAAAAAACAACAACAAAAACAAAACAAAATGTATAAGTATGTACATGTACATATATGAATAATTTAATAAATACTATATTACAAAGATGAAACATTTAGTTGTTTGTTTGTACCTATGTAGGGGGTACTCTCTGGAAATATTTAACCGATCCTTAAAATTCTTTAATAAATGGAAAGATAATGTCCGTGAGTAACATAGTCTAAATTTTATCTGCACACAAATTAATTGCAACGTTAAAATCTAAATGTTTGTACTTTTTTTGGGGTATTTGTGAACTTTTGACTTTTATATTTCGAAATTTCAAAATTTATATTTGAGTTTGAAAGGTTAGGGAAGGCTTAACGGTTGAAAAATTCAATTTGTAGGGATAAATGGGGTAAAAACAAAAATGGTATGAGATTATTTTTCTGTTTGATAGAGTTTACTAATACAAAGGGTGAAATGGGGTAGAAACTAAAAATGAGTATATGATTTAAACAAATTTTTAAGTTGGCAAGGTTATTATTAAAGGCTTACGGACTGAAGACATTTCAAAATTTAAATACTTATAGTGTGAAATGGGGTTTGTAAAATATGGGATCTGATTTTAAACGTACTTTTTTATTTGAAAGGTTATATGTAGAGGATATCATTCGAAAATTTTGCCTAACCGAGCAAGGCCGGGGCGGGCCAGCTAGTAATTTAAAAAAAAGATGAGGATTCTTAACTAACCTTCTTAAATACTCAGTCTCACTTAAAGCTCTTCTTTTTTTGATAATGAAAAAAGTGCGCACTTTTGTTCCGAAATTCTGTAAATGATAAAAGAAAAATAGTTTTGATAATGAAAAAAAGTGCGCACTTTTTTTCATTATCAAAACTATTTTTCTTTTATCATTTACAGAAAAAAAAAAAGTGCGCACTTTTTTTCATTATCAAAACTATTTTTCTTTTATCATTTACAGAATTTCGGAACAAAAGTGCGCACTTTTTTCATTATCAAAAAAAGAAGAGCTTTAAGTGAGACTGAGTATTTAAGAAGGTTAGTTAAGAATCCTCATCTTTTTTTTAAATTACTAGCTGGCCCGCCCCGGCCTTGCTCGGTTAGGCAAAATTTTCGAATGATATCCTCTACATATAACCTTTCAAATAAAAAAGTACGTTTAAAATCAGATCCCATATTTTACAAACCCCATTTCACACTATAAGTATTTAAATTTTGAAATGTCTTCAGTCCGTAAGCCTTTAATAATAACCTTGCCAACTTAAAAATTTGTTTAAATCATATACTCATTTTTAGTTTCTACCCCATTTCACCCTTTGTATTAGTAAACTCTATCAAACAGAAAAATAATCTCATACCATTTTTGTTTTTACCCCATTTATCCCTACAAATTGAATTTTTCAACCGTTAAGCCTTCCCTAACCTTTCAAACTCAAATATAAATTTTGAAATTTCGAAATATAAAAGTCAAAAGTTCACAAATACCCCAAAAAAAGTACAAACATTTAGATTTTAACGTTGCAATTAATTTGTGTGCAGATAAAATTTAGACTATGTTACTCACGGACATTATCTTTCCATTTATTAAAGAATTTTAAGGATCGGTTAAATATTTCCAGAGAGTACCCCCTACATAGGTACAAACAAACAACTAAATGTTTCATCTTTGTAATATAGTATTTATTAAATTATTCATATATGTACATGTACATACTTATACATTTTGTTTTGTTTTTGTTGTTGTTTTTTGTTTTTATTGTTTTTTGTGCTATCTATTGAACGTTTATCTTTGCAATACTTTGTAATTTTTGTTAATTGAATAAAAGTTGTTTAACGGAGACAATCCTGTTTAAAATTATTACAACATTTTTATTTATAACTTGGATTTGCAGAGTTTCGAAAAGCAGAATCATGGATGAACAGAATTTTAAAATACAGAATATTAGATTTACAGCATTTTGAAATATAGAATTTTGGATTTACAGAATTTTGAAATACAAAATTCTGGATTTACAGAATTTCAGATTACAGAATAATGGAAAAGCAGAATAATGGAATACAGAGTTATGTTCATACAGAATTTTTTATTCAAATACAGAATTTTGTTCCTACAGAATTTTGGAATACAGAATAACGACCCGTTCCCAATTATAAAACCAAACAAGGTCTCCCGCTTGGAATCCTGTCGTTGTTGCTTTTGTGTCGTATCGCGTTTTCATCCAACCGCTTGATAGCTTGATATTTGCCCTTGTTCTTTCATGAACGTCGCTCAGCTTTTCTTCTTCCTTTCCCTTATCACTCCGATGCATGGGGCCATGCAGTCTGTTGAATTTGCACTATCCTTTCAATGTTCTTCAATGCCTTCCGTTGAATTTTGATTGTCAGGATACCGTCCATTGAAATCGCTGAGATGACGTCTTCGGCATCATACCCCTTTGGTAGCTGGTACTTCCGTACAAACTGACGACTTATGTAGCCATGTTCATCTTCATGTTCATGATTCCCTTCCACTACCACGCTGTTGCCAACAGTTTTGACCATTAATTCATTTGGCTTGAAATGGCTGACATCCATGCACACTCGAAATCCGTCCATTTCAACACTGTAGTTTTCTTTGGAATCACGCTTGTCATCCTTTCACCGAAGGAGTTAATTGCAGCGGAGCCACTTTTGGGCGATATATAGCGCTTCCCGAGTCATCTTTTTGCACAGTCCTCATTTTTTTTTACTCCAATCGTAAATGGGATCGGCTCTCAATCGCTAGATGGAAACAACCTCCTTTTCTTTTTCATGCGTGCAATGCTTGTAGTCTGGTTTCCATGGTCTTCTAGGTGACAATCTGCACGGCGTTGGAGATGTCCATTCCTGTTGCAATTCCAACATGGAGGTTTTCTAGGTGGCAGTCTGCACTGGCGTTGAAGATGTCCGTTCATGTTACAGTTCCAGCATCGAGCAGGTCCATCTCGCTGGTTTCTGGCAAGAACACTCCTCAACTTCTAGTTCTCTTACCCGATGAACTCCTTAAGAAGCCTGTTCCGCTGATTCCAAAGTCAGGGCGAACGCTAAAGCTTCAGGGAGCGTGCGTTTTCCAGCAGTTCGAATTGCTCATTGAAGGTTGATATCACATACAGCACGGACAAACGCTTCTGTTTCGAATTGTTTGATTATTTTATCCTCTGCAGCTGGATATGCCAGATGTGGCAACCGTTCAATGTAAGCTTGGAGCTGCTGCAGAGTTTTTCACCTTTCCTGGACGAAGAAGTTTGTCCATCAAAGGTCGGTGGATGCATCTCCTTTCTCCTAGGACAGTCACCAGAACTTTCTCGAATCTTCATTTTCCTTAATTTGTCTAATTCCTTTTCAAACTTTGCTTCGAAAGTAGAAAACTGTTTATCGACATGCTCGTCAAGAGCAACAATTCTGTTGTCAAAAGCATCTAACTTACCTTCGAGCAGATTTTTCTGTTCTTGAAATTGTTGAAGAAGATTTTTCTCTTGTTTTTCTAGCATATTCTTTTCTTCTTGACTTTGTTGCTCGAATCGTTTGAGAAGATTCTTTTGTTCATGGCTTTGTTGATCAAATCGTTCGATAAGATTCTTTTGCTCACTGCATTGCTCATGCTTTTGTTGTTCGAATCGTTCGAGAAGATTCTTTTCCTGGCTATCAAATTTGGCGAGCAGCTCAGACAGCATATTGGTCATACCCGATGTAGTTACTTGTTCTTACTCTTCCTCCATTTCAATGTCGAATATCAACGTGTCCGGGTTTTCTTCGCGTCTTCTTATACCTTCTTGCAGACGAATTATAAGATCATTCTTTGTTCCAGCAGTAGGAAGATATCGCTTATTCAGTTCTGCCTTAAGTTCCACAAAATCTAAATCATTCAGAAATTTAGCCATTGTCTTTTCTTATTTTTCACTTTTCACTTACCCCCTGCGGGTAAGGGGCAAGAATATACCCGAGGTAGGCATGCCTGTCGTAAGAGGCGACTAAAATCCAAACTCCGTATACTGAGATTGATGTATACATAACTATGCAATGAGCAAAACAATAAGATATAGTACCCCAGGTGGCAGTCCAGGTTCACTGGAAAATCCACCCTCTTCGGAGGTCGGCTCTATGGATTCTGGGGAGAGCCAATTATTGCATTTAATAAATCCCTTCCTAAAAAGTGCAAGGGTATCTCGATCACCACCATCTAAATCGAGTATAAAACCATCCAAATTCGGGCAAAAGAGTCCACCCGTCACGCCAGCGCGCGCCAAAAAAGACTCAGATAAAACAGAAAATCTTGAAAAAGATAATAACGAACTTCGACGAAGACTTGATGAAGTAATGGAACTTTATCAAGAGCTAAAGAAAGAAGTCGATCTTCTTCGAAAAGAAAATGAGATGTTGAAAGGCAAAAATTCTCAAATAAACTCCAAAGCTAGCTTGCCAGAAGTCAATAATTCCAGATATGAAACAGACGAAGAAGAGCTAGCACGTGAAACGGAAAAGTCCTCAAAGAAAAGATTAAGTAAAAAGCGTAAAGCTGGCTCTTCACCTGAGGCAGCCTCGTCTTTTGAAATAATAGTTTCACCAAAACATGCGACAGTAAAAGAAAAACCTGTTAAGGAACGGCCCCCGCCACCGATAAATGTTATCGGTATTGAGGAGTATAACAAGTTGCAAACCATATTAAAGGCATTACTACCATCGGCTTTTAAAGTTATTTCGCTCAATAACAACAAATGGAAAGTATGTGTGAAAGACCCCGAAAGTTATCGCCTTCTGTCGCGAAAACTAAACGAAGAAAAAGTAGAGTGGTATACCTATGAAAATAAGTCGGAAAGACCCTTACGTGTTGTGGCGAGAGGCTTACACGCATCATGTTCAAAAGACGATATCATTAGTGATCTAAAAGAGCGCAAATTCAAAATCTTAGATGCAATTAACATCGTCAAAAGAGAGAAACAGACAAAAGAGGGTGAAACAAAAGTGGTACAGCGTGGTCTTCCACTATTTATACTTTCGTTCGATAAGACTGAAAAACTAGATGAAATTTATAAAATCAAAACAATTCTAAACATCGTAGTTAAGATCGAACCTCTAAGAAAGAGCACAAGGTTAGTCCCTCAGTGTAAACGCTGTCAAGAATTCAATCACACCCAAACTTATTGCAAAAAAGAGCCAAGGTGTGTAAAATGCGCCGGAAAGCATTTAACCGTTGACTGCATCGGAAAAAGTGAAAGTCCACCGACGTGCATTAATTGTAATGGAAATCACCCGGCAAACTATAGAGGCTGCGAAGTAGCTAAAGAATTACAAAAGCGGCGATCGAAATCTGCCAAAACACAAAGAAACCCACAAAGGCAAATAGAAACCGTAATTCCCAAGACTTCCAAATCTAGTAAAGCTCCAAAACCTAGTATCCGTAAGGAAAAGAAAACAGTGTCAATACCTTCGGAGAATATATCAAAGCAAGGAAATGCAGAAACATATGCCCAAATAGCGGCCAAAAATATACCCGCAAACAACGACACTGAAACAGACCCGGTTTCAAAAGTCTTTTCAATAATTCTGTCGAAACTTGAGGAACAATGTGACACAAATAAACTTATCTTTGATAGGTTAAGTAAGCTCGAAAATTGTTTTCGACCCAAATCTCTCTCAAAAAAATTATGATGGAAAAGTTTAAAATTCTTACGTGGAATGCCAACGGATTATGGCAAAAACTTGGAGAATTAGAGATGTATATGCAGGAAAATGATATCGACATATGCTTGATATCAGAAACGCATGCCAAAAATGAATCAAATCTTAAAATCCACGGGTTTCTTGACTACCACGCTGTTCATCCTTCAAATAAAGCAAGGGGTGGATCATCGTTATATATAAAAGAGTGCATTGAACACTCAATAGGCCTGAAAATAGAGGTAGAATCGATGCAATTGAGTAGTGTTCAAGTTAGAACTAAAAACATTCTTCTCAATGTCTCTTCGATATATTGCCCTCCGCGTTGCAAAATCGATAAGAGTGAATTTACGACATTGATAAAGTCGCTAAGCCCAAACTTAATTGTTGGTGGCGACTTTAATGCGAAGCACACCTTTTGGGCTTCAAGATGCATATCTCAAAAGGGTCGAATGCCCTATGAGGCAGGAATGGAAAATAATTGCGATTTTCATTCGACTGGAAAGCCAACTTACTGGCCAACTGATCCGTCAAAAATACCTGATTTAATCGATTTGTTTATGGTAAAAGGAATACCCTCCAACCGTATTGAAATTTCAGAAGGCCATGATCTGTTCTCTGATCATTCTGCAGTCATACTCACTATGAGCGAAAGCCTTGTCAAAATTGAAAAACCACCCAGGTTAACAAACGGTAAAACCAACTGGGAAGGATTTAAGAAAGATATCGAGGACAACGTTGAATTGAGGGTATCATTACAAACGCCTCTTGAGCTTGAAGACGCAGTAGATACCTTTGTTGATATAATACAAAAGGCAGCGTGGAATAACACACCTTATCAAAGGGTTACGCCGCGCTATAAAGATATAAAATATCCGCAGGAAATAAAAGACTTAATAAAAGATAAACGAAAAGCACGTAAGAAATGGCAGCGAACCCGTGCTCCTCAACACAAAGCTCATTTAAATCGCTTGTGTAATATGCTAAAAACAGCGATATCAGATTTCAAAAACCGTGAAGTTGAAAATTACCTTGAAAGCTTGTCAGCTGGGAAAGAATCCAACTACTCACTTTGGAAAGCTATAAAAACAACGAAAAAACCAAAGCTTCCAGTACCCCCGATTAAGAAAAGCCAAAACGAATGGGCTAAAAGTGACAAAGAGAAAGCGGCGGTATTCGCCGATTACCTGGAAGAAACATTTAAACCTTCCGATGGGCAAGCACTCAATGAAAATATTAATATGAGTTTTAGCTCAAGTGAAAATTACAGAACCAGAAATGCTACGCTTGCTGAATTGAACAGAGAAATAAAGAAGCTAAAGTCTAATAAAGCTCCGGGGTATGACTTAATAACAGCGGAAATATTAAAAATGCTTCCTAATAAAGGATTAATTAACCTCCTTTATATAATAAATGCCGCTCTAAGGCTAGAATATGTTCCAAGCCAATGGAAAGTTGCGGAAGTCATAATGGTTTTGAAACCTGGCAAACCATCTCACGAAAAGAATTCTTACAGACCGATTTCGCTTCTTCCAATAATATCGAAAGTTTTTGAAAGAATACTACTCCTGCGCCTGCAGCCTATAATAGAAGAGAAACGATTAATACCTGAACATCAGTTCGGATTTAGAAGCAAGCATTCAACAATTGATCAAGTGCATAGAATAACTGACGTAATTGAGAGAGCTCTTGAAGAAAAGAAAATTTGTTCGACGGTCTTTTTGGATGTGTCGCAAGCGTTTGACAAGGTGTGGCACGAAGGCCTCAAATTCAAATTACGACAAGTTCTGCCTGAAGGACTTTATAAAATTCTTAACGAATATCTAGAAAACAGACTTTTTCGTGTAAGACACGGAAATGAATATTCTAATTTCAAAGAAATAGTGGCTGGGGTACCATAAGGTAGTGTTTTAGGTCCAGTTCTGTACCTTCTATTTACACGTGATATACCTCAAACAGAAGACACTTTCGTAGCAACGTTTGCTGATGATACTGCAATACTAGCAGTAGGCAAAACGATTAACGAAGCTACGATTAAATTACAAAATGCTCTTAATAATGTTAATGAGTGGACAAAAACATGGCGAATAGCGCTAAATGAACAAAAGTCAGTCCACGTGGACTTTACGTATAAAAAAATAAATAGATTGCCCGTCTTTCTTAATACCGGTCGTGTACCATTTGCGAATGAAGCAAAATATCTGGGAATGACTCTAGACGCGAAATTAAAATGGAAGCCGCACGTAAAAAAGAAATGCGAAGAACTAAAAAGTAAATTAAGAGATATGAACTGGCTACTCGGTAAATATTCCAAGCTTAGTATTGATAATAAGTTGATTTTATACAGGCAGGTACTTAAACCTGTCTGGACTTACGGTATACAACTCTGGGGTTGTACCTGCGATACAAATTTAAATAAATTACAAACGTTTGAAAATAAATTGCTTAGGTCATTTGTAAATGCACCATGGTATATAAGAAACGAAGATCTTCACAGGGATCTCGGGATTCCTACGGTTCGAGACGAAATTAAGAGTTTCGCGCGAAAACATAGAAATCGGCTATTAGATCACGCTAATCCAACGATTATTGACATTCTTGACGAGTCGAATTTAGTACGCCGTCTGCAAAGAACAAAACCTTCCGACTTGGTGCGGTGAACACAAAACCGCTTTAAAATCGCGGAATAAGCAGAAACTTTCACCGGAAAGTTACCTGCAACACGTTACTTAACTTCGTTAAAAATAAATTGCTAGATAAGTTTCAACTTAGTTGCAATCGGGAAGTGGAGGTGGTTTTAGTGTAGTAAGAATCTCACACTTCTACGAGCACGCGTTTTCCGGTCCTCATAGAGCCTGATGCAGGTTTTGCGCCTACCCACGGTCAAAAAAAAAAAAAAAAAAAAAAAAACTTTTCACAGTCAACGTTCACTTTTCGTAACTACACTAGTCAACAATATTAAAGGAACAATTTTTTTTTCAATTTTTGTTAGCGTTTTTTGAAGAGCTGTATCTTTGTGACGAGTGGTCGTATTGAGTTGAAATAAAAAGCATTTTACAGCTTTATGTTTTTTGTTTCGAGATTTGTTTGCTAGTGTATTTTCTGTAAACACACAATAAATTAGATAAAATAAGTTTTTATTCCTCTTCTAACACCAATGTAATACTTTCCGTGATATGTGCGCGACTAGCCTAACTGGCTGAACAGAATGGAGACGAAGCTGCAACTGGAGCTGCAGATGCAGCTGGACAAGTTGGCCAACTTTTAACTTTTGCTTGCAGCTTTTTTGACGTTTCAAAATTTCGATCAAAATGAAATGTTTACATGTGGGTTAAAGTCATTTTAAAACTCTTTTCAATCTCTCATGAAGACGTAAAGCAATTTTAGCTTCTTTTTCATCATTATTCATTTTATTTTAGTTTTCATCTTTATTCTGTATGAACATAACTCTGTATTCCATTATTCTGCTTTTCCATTATTCTGTAATCTGAAATTCTGTAAATCCAGAATTCTGTATTTCAAAATTCTGTAAATCCAAAATTCTATATTTCAAAATGCTGTAAATCTAATATTCTGTATTTTAAAATTCTGTTCATCCATGATTCTGCTTTTCGAAACTCTGCAAATCCAAGTTATAAATAAAAATGTTGTAATAATTTTAAACAGGATTGTCTCCGTTAAACAACTTTTATTCAATTAACAAAAATTACAAAGTATTGCAAAGATAAACGTTCAATAGATAGCACAAAAAACAATAAAAACAAAAAACAACAACAAAAACAAAACAAAATGTATAAGTATGTACATGTACATATATGAATAATTTAATAAATACTATATTACAAAGATGAAACATTTAGTTGTTTGTTTGTACCTATGTAGGGGGTACTCTCTGGAAATATTTAACCGATCCTTAAAATTCTTTAATAAATGGAAAGATAATGTCCGTGAGTAACATAGTCTAAATTTTATCTGCACACAAATTAATTGCAACGTTAAAATCTAAATGTTTGTACTTTTTTTGGGGTATTTGTGAACTTTTGACTTTTATATTTCGAAATTTCAAAATTTATATTTGAGTTTGAAAGGTTAGGGAAGGCTTAACGGTTGAAAAATTCAATTTGTAGGGATAAATGGGGTAAAAACAAAAATGGTATGAGATTATTTTTCTGTTTGATAGAGTTTACTAATACAAAGGGTGAAATGGGGTAGAAACTAAAAATGAGTATATGATTTAAACAAATTTTTAAGTTGGCAAGGTTATTATTAAAGGCTTACGGACTGAAGACATTTCAAAATTTAAATACTTATAGTGTGAAATGGGGTTTGTAAAATATGGGATCTGATTTTAAACGTACTTTTTTATTTGAAAGGTTATATGTAGAGGATATCATTCGAAAATTTTGCCTAACCGAGCAAGGCCGGGGCGGGCCAGCTAGTAATTTAAAAAAAAGATGAGGATTCTTAACTAACCTTCTTAAATACTCAGTCTCACTTAAAGCTCTTCTTTTTTTGATAATGAAAAAAGTGCGCACTTTTGTTCCGAAATTCTGTAAATGATAAAAGAAAAATAGTTTTGATAATGAAAAAAAGTGCGCACTTTTTTTCATTATCAAAACTATTTTTCTTTTATCATTTACAGAATTTTGGAATACAGAATTTTGAAATCCAAAATTTTGAAATACAGAATTATGTATACATAGAATTTGGAAATACAGAATTTTAGATTTACAGAATTTTGGAATACAGAATTTTGGCACTTACAGAATTTTGGATTTACAGAATTTTGAAATACCGAATTTTGGATTACAGAATTTTGCAATCCGAATTTTGACACATACAGAATTATGACCCCAACCCTTTATAATTCCCACCGTCGGAGGGGACTTTCACTAAAACTTCAACAAAATTGGGAAGGCCCTTATACTGTTGTAACACGAATAAACGATGGCGTCTACCGCATTCAGAGAGGATTAAGAGGAAAACTAAAATAAGTTCACAGCGACCGTTTACATCGTTATGATGTTTGTTGCCCATGCACCTCTCTGCTTAACATCACCGGAAGTACAACAGCATTTATGAACGCAAACCAACGCCATTTTAATACTCACTCAGATGTCATTCGCTGAAATAAGTGCTTTCTGAAAACGAACATCACCACGACTGGACCTCTCTGGATATACTTATTAATAAACTGAATTATATTGAATATTTGTTTCACAAATTATAATTTCTTTTGATTATCTGTTGGTTGACAAAATTCTTCCCAACAATTTTACAAAATTATCTGACGCTTTGCTCAAGAGCGCCCAGCTTACTTTCAGCGATGGATTCAACAGAATATAATTGCCAACTATGCAGTGTGTCTGATTCAGAGGATAACATGGTGGCTTGTGACATATGCGAAAACTGGTTTCACTTCATGTGCGCTGGAGTCGACAGCTTTATCAAAAACCAAGATTTCGCATGTGCAGCCTGCACAGGTGCTCCGCACTTGCCAAAAGGGCAGTCCACACCCACACCTTCCAATACCACTACAGTGCCGGCAACTACAAGCGATGGTAGCACCCCAGCCTTTATGGCCTGCTTGGGAACAACCCAGCCATCAACAACAAATATGAATATGTACGTAGAGCAAGCAAAGTCAATTCAAACATCTGCGATTGTTAGCACAGAAGCTGTAATGCCAGCAGAAATGTTTGCTAGTGGTGTTTCACAATTATTGTTGACTGAGATCAATGCTCCAACTAAATCAAGTGCATCAAATTCGCAACCAACAACGTCGATGACGATGGCGAAAGGTAATCCACCAACCTTTGTGCATGACAGTTTCACTCATCCGTTGTCATCGCATACATATTGGGTACCCACGGATGCTCCTAAGCGGACGTCAGTTTTCATCGAAGTATCTCCATCGAAAGTCCAACCAACTCGTTCAACCTCATCGACGTCACAAGCATTTAGGTTACCACCACCAGCACAGCATGAGCCTGCACCGGCACCTTTGGATTTTAGGTACGCTCCATTAACATCTATTTTGCATGCACCAGGTATTCCATTAACATCTGAACATCCAAGCTGTGCATTAAAGACGAGGTATATTATCCGAAATTGCAGAATGTAGTTCTGGTTCTGAAGTTGATGACGATATTTCCACAGATGCCAACAGCAAAGCTCAAGACTGGTTAGAAAAGAAGCCTTTATCGCATGTACGCAAGGAAATTGAGCACAATAAAGCAGTTACTGAAACCTTGGACCCTAAAAGTCAATTCCTAAACGTGGGCGTCACCTAAAGCTGAGAAGTTGGATACTCTCATACAGTTTGCTGTTGCAGTACAAAACCATTGTGCCGCCCTGGAAGCCGCTGGGCTAGCATCACATCTGAATAACTCTTCACTCTTACAGGAATTAGTTGCGAAGTTGCCTGTTCCTATCCAACTTAATTGGGCGATTTACATGCAAACACTTCCTATCTGCACCCTATCTGAATTCAGCGTTTGGATGTATCGAATTGCAGAAGCTGCCAATTGCATCACACCTATGCCATCTAAAACTGTAACTACAACTAGTGGAACTTTGACCGGAGCAAGAGGGAAGAAAGAAAAAGGTTTCTTACATGCACATTTAGAAGCTAAAGAATCAACTTCCAGCCCGAATTCACTTTCAATTCAAGAAGTTAATAAACGACAGTGTTTGGTGTGTGGTAACAACTGTAAGTCAGTAGACAGCTGTGTAAAGTTTAGAGATCTAAGCATTTCGTCAAAATGGGAAATCGTTCGAGAATGCAAACTATGCAGATGCTGCCTGCGAAGACACAATGGCTATCGTTGCCGATGAGCTATAATCTGTGGCAAAAATAATTGCAACTCAAAGCACCATCAACTTCTTCACAACGATAAACCTGATGAAGGTAAAGCACAAGAATGCAAGGACGTTGTTTCTCCAATTATAGCACAGCCTAGTAATGCACATATGCAAAACTCAAGTGCAGTAATGTACCGCATTGTTCCCGTAATTTTACATGGCAATAAAATTCAGATAAGGACGTATGCATTTTTGGATGACGGCTCATCGTTGACGCTGATGGATGAGGATATTGCTGCCCAACTTAACATCAAGGGAATGCCCGAACCTCTTTGCATAAAGTGGACCGCCAACACACACAGATACGAGGATGACTCCAAAGTGATGAGCCTCAATATTTCCAGCACAAGTGACAAAGGTAAGATGTTTGCTTTAACTAATGTTCATACGGTGAAGAGTCTGCAACTACCACTGCAATCGTTGGATGCAGTTAAGTTACAAGAGCAATATGGACATCTACGGCATCTTCCTATCGAGTCTTATTCCAATGCAGCACCTCGCCTTCTCATTGGGCTTAGTAATTGGAGGCTGGGACTCACTCTCAAGTGCAAAGAAGGAAATACTGACGAACCTGTGGCCGCAAAAACACGTTTGGGTTGGACCATCTACGGATGCTGTCCTCACCCTGAACCCAGATCTCCGAAAGAAGCGGGTAATAGTTCAGATGATCATATTAACATTCATATTTGTGAATGTAGCCGCGAAAGCGAGTTTAAGTTGGAACAACTTGTTAGCGAATTCATCTGTAACGAGAAATTCGGATCTTCAGATGCCAAAATTTTGCAGTCCGCTGATGATCAACGAGCATTAGAACAACTTAATAAGTTTACCAAACGAAAGGATGGCCACTTCGAGACCGGACTGCTTTGGAAGTATGACCAGGTACAACTTCCTGACAGTTACTTGATGGCAAGAAAACGCTTGTCGTGCATTCAACAGAAGATGAGTCGCAATTTACAGCTAGCGGAGGAACTTCACAATAAAATCGAAAGTTACGTCACAAAAGGATATGCCAGAAAACTTCTACCACAGGAAGATGAAGACCGTTCATATTCATGGTACTTACCCATATTTCCGGTTCAAAATCTGAACAAACCTGGTAAGGTTCGACTAGTATGGGATGCGGCAGCCGAAGTTGGTGGCATTTCTCTAAATTCGGTTCTTCTCAAGGGACCAGATTTATTGACATCCTTAATGTCCGTCATCCTCAAGTTTCGTCAAAGGCGTTTCGCGATCTGTGCTGACATCCAAGAGATGTTCCATCAAATCCGGATAAGAAAAGAGGACCAGAACTACCAGAGATTTCTGTGGTTTAATCGTGAGAGCAATGAAGTGGAAGAATACGTCATGCTAGTCATGACATTTGGGGCTACGTGTTCACCCTGTTCAGCGCAGTTCATAAAAAACAAAAACACAGAAGAATTTGAAAGTGATTTCCCTAGAGCTGTTAAATCGATACGTGAAAACCACTACGTAGACGATCTCATGGATAGTGTGGATTTTGAAGTAGACGCGGTAAGACTTGCTGAAGAAATAACCTTTATTCACCAACAGGGGGGGTTCCTTATTCGTAATTGGATCTCTAATTCCAAGGAAATCAGCAAAAGATTTCAATCCTGCTCTCCGGCTGAAGTTAATCTCAATACGAATACAGAACTTGCACCTGAAAAGGTTCTTGGTATGTGGTGGTCCACAACTGAAGACTACCTCACATTCAAAATCAGCATTACTTCGACGAATGCAGACGTACTTCAAAATGGAAAGATTCCCACTAAACGCGAAGTGCTACAGATTCTGATTAAAGTTTTTGATCCTTTGGGACTTTTGGCAAATTTTATCATGTACGGAAAGATACTCCTCCAAGAAATCTGGCGCAGTGGAATTGGCTGGGATAATCCGATTAAAGAAGCTGAATTCAACAAATGGCGCCATTGGTTAAGCTTTTTACCCCAGATTGAAGAGGTACGTATACCTAGATGCTATGTTTCAACAAACTTTGTTTACTATCCAGACTTTGAGCTTCACGTTTTCGTTGACGCCAGTGAGAATGGCTTCGCTGCCGTCGCATATGCCAGGATGGTTTCATCAGACTTTGTTGAGTGCGCATTGATTGGAGCCAAGACGAAAGTGGCCCCACTTAAAAGTGTGTCAATTCCTAGGCTTGAGTTGCAGCCTGCCGTACTTGGAGCTCGTTTTGCTAAGAAGATGTCTGAGTGTCACTCAATCAAATTTCAAAGGCAGTTCTTTTGGTCAGACTCAAGGACAGTACTGAGTTGGCTCAGGTCTGATCACCGTCGATACCGACAATTTGTTGCATTTCGTGTCAGCGAAATACTCGATATCACGAAAATCGATGAGTGGAGGTGGGTTCCTACCAAGCTGAACGTAGCTGACGAGGCGACGAAGTGGCAGAAAGTTCCTAACTTCAAAACATCGAGCCCTTGGTTTAAGGGGCCTGCTTTTTTGATGTCGACTTCAGAGTTCTGGCCAAAAGAAGAATCAACAAGACTAACGACCAATGAAGAATTAAAAGCACAGTTTGTTGGATTACACTGCTTGGAAAATCGAAATTTGATTAGACCAGAGATTTTCTCCAAATGGTCTCGGCTTCTCCGAAAGAAGCGGGTAATAGTTCAGATGATCATATTAACATTCATATTTGTGAATGTAGCCGCGAAAGCGAGTTTAAGTTGGAACAACTTGTTAGCGAATTCATCTGTAACGAGAAATTCGGATCTTCAGATGCCAAAATTTTGCAGTCCGCTGATGATCAACGAGCATTAGAACAACTTAATAAGTTTACCAAACGAAAGGATGGCCACTTCGAGACCGGACTGCTTTGGAAGTATGACCAGGTACAACTTCCTGACAGTTACTTGATGGCAAGAAAACGCTTGTCGTGCATTCAACAGAAGATGAGTCGCAATTTACAGCTAGCGGAGGAACTTCACAATAAAATCGAAAGTTACGTCACAAAAGGATATGCCAGAAAACTTCTACCACAGGAAGATGAAGACCGTTCATATTCATGGTACTTACCCATATTTCCGGTTCAAAATCTGAACAAACCTGGTAAGGTTCGACTAGTATGGGATGCGGCAGCCGAAGTTGGTGGCATTTCTCTAAATTCGGTTCTTCTCAAGGGACCAGATTTATTGACATCCTTAATGTCCGTCATCCTCAAGTTTCGTCAAAGGCGTTTCGCGATCTGTGCTGACATCCAAGGATCCAAGAGATGTTCCATCAAATCCGGATAAGAAAAGAGGACCAGAACTACCAGAGATTTCTGTGGTTTAATCGTGAGAGCAATGAAGTGGAAGAATACGTCATGCTAGTCATGACATTTGGGGCTACGTGTTCACCCTGTTCAGCGCAGTTCATAAAAAACAAAAACACAGAAGAATTTGAAAGTGATTTCCCTAGAGCTGTTAAATCGATACGTGAAAACCACTACGTAGACGATCTCATGGATAGTGTGGATTTTGAAGTAGACGCGGTAAGACTTGCTGAAGAAATAACCTTTATTCACCAACAGGGGGGGTTCCTTATTCGTAATTGGATCTCTAATTCCAAGGAAATCAGCAAAAGATTTCAATCCTGCTCTCCGGCTGAAGTTAATCTCAATACGAATACAGAACTTGCACCTGAAAAGGTTCTTGGTATGTGGTGGTCCACAACTGAAGACTACCTCACATTCAAAATCAGCATTACTTCGACGAATGCAGACGTACTTAAAAATGGAAAGATTCCCACTAAACGCGAAGTGCTACAGATTCTGATTAAAGTTTTTGATCCTTTGGGACTTTTGGCAAATTTTATCATGTACGGAAAGATACTCCTCCAAGAAATCTGGCGCAGTGGAATTGGCTGGGATAATCCGATTAAAGAAGCTGAATTCAACAAATGGCGCCATTGGTTAAGCTTTTTACCCCAGATTGAAGAGGTACGTATACCTAGATGCTATGTTTCAACAAACTTTGTTTACTATCCAGACTTTGAGCTTCACGTTTTCGTTGACGCCAGTGAGAATGGCTTCGCTGCCGTCGCATATGCCAGGATGGTTTCATCAGACTTTGTTGAGTGCGCATTGATTGGAGCCAAGACGAAAGTGGCCCCACTTAAAAGTGTGTCAATTCCTAGGCTTGAGTTTCAGGCTGCCGTACTTGGAGCTCGTTTTGCTAAGAAGATGTCTGAGTGTCACTCAATCAAATTTCAAAGGCAGTTCTTTTGGTCAGACTCAAGGACAGTACTGAGTTGGCTCAGGTCTGATCACCGTCGATACCGACAATTTGTTGCATTTCGTGTCAGCGAAATACTCGATATCACGAAAATCGATGAGTGGAGGTGGGTTCCTACCAAGCTGAACGTAGCTGACGAGGCGACGAAGTGGCAGAAAGTTCCTAACTTCAAAACATCGAGCCCTTGGTTTAAGGGGCCTGCTTTTTTGATGTCGACTTCAGAGTTCTGGCCAAAAGAAGAATCAACAAGACTAACGACCAATGAAGAATTAAAAGCACAGTTTGTTGGATTACACTGCTTGGAAAATCGAAATTTGATTAGACCAGAGATTTTCTCCAAATGGTCTCGGCTTCTTCAATTAACTGGCCGAGTTATTCGCTGTGCCTTTAACTGGAGAATGATCAAAAAAAGGAAAGCAGAAGAACTGGACCCCTGACAAAAGAGGAATTGCAGCGTGCCGAATTAATTATCTTCAAGCAAGCTCAATACGATGTGTTTTCTGAAGAGATTGCCTGTTTGTCTTCGAGAGGTAAAATAAATCAATCAAGTCCAATTGTTTCGCTATCTCCTTTTCTAGACGACTTTGGAGTTCTTCGAGCTAACAGCAGGATTCGGAGCCATGTGGAATTATTCTCAGATGGGAGAGGTCCTATTATTCTCCCATCCCAGCATCACATAACTAATCTGGTAGTAGGAGAATATCATTTGCTTTACCATCATAAGAACCACGAGACGGTTGTGAATGAGCTTCGGCAGAAATTTTACATCTGTAGATTGAGAGCCGTCCTTTCTAAAGTACGTAGAAACTGCCAAGCTTGTAAGAACGCTGCTGTACAACCCCGACCACCAATGATGGCTGACTTGCCAGTCGCCAGAGTATCTGCGTTCTCACGCCCTTTTTCGTTCACTGGCGTGGACTATTTTGGCCCCATGCTCGTTGTCAATTTGAGAAGAACTGAGAAGAGGTACGGAGTTTTGCTCACATGTCTCACTACACGAGCTATCCACATAGAGATCGCTTATTCGCTGACCACCGACTCCTGCATACTCGCTATTCGCAATTTTATGGCACGAAGAGGAACTCCCATCGAGTTGTTTAGTGACAATGGTACGAACTTCAGGGGAGCCGAGAGGGAATTAAAGCAGGCGTATCAAGATATCGACAACGACAAGCTTATGCAGACTTTCACTTCAGTTAACACTAAATGGACGTTTATCCCGCCAGGATCGCCTCACATGGGCGGAAGCTGGGAGCGTCTTGTGCGGTCTGTAAAGACTGTGCTGAATCAAATTGCTCCAAGTCGTAATCCCTCCGATGAGTTGCTGAGAAGTATGCTACTTGAGGTTGAGAATATTGTCAATTCTCGTCCTCTGACATATTTGCCTATTGCCGCTGAAAATGAAGAAGCTCTCACCCCCAATCATTTTTTGGTGGGCTCATCCAATGGCTCCAAACCGTGGGCTATTTTCAACAACGAGAAAGAAGTCCTAAAGAAAAATTGGCTGGTTTCTCAAAGCTATGCTCAACACTTCTGGCAGCGTTGGGTAAAAGAATACCTGCCCACAATAACGAGACGCACCAAGTGGTTTGCTCCCGCTAAACCAATAGAGAAGGATGACATCGTTTTGATCGTGGATTCTAACAGTCCACGCAATTGCTGGCCAAAAGGACGAATCATTCAGACGAAAGTTTCCAAGGATGGGCAGGTAAGAAGTGCAACTGTCCTAACTAATACAGGTATCTACGAAAGACCAGCTGTTAAGCTAGCCGTTTTGGACGTCCGAAAAGAATCAGAAGTAGGCCCACTAGTGGACATACCAGGAGGGGGTGTTGCCCATGCACCTCTCTGCTTAACATCACCGGAAGTACAACAGCATTTATGAACGCAAACCAACGCCATTTTAATACTCACTCAGATGTCATTCGCTGAAATAAGTTCTTTCTGAAAACGAACATCACCACGACTGGACCTCTCTGGGTAATCTTGAAGCCATATAATTAATTCCAAGAAAAACTAATTTTGTAACCTTATTAACAGATATACTTATTAATAAACTGAATTATATTGAATATTTGTTTCACAAATTATAATTTCTTTTGATTATCTGTTGGTTGACAAAATTCTTCCCAACAATGTTGAAGGGAGTGATGGATTTGCTCAGGACGATCAATCCTAAGAGGGGGGCAGTGTAATGACTTTCACATTTGAGCTATAACGTCTCACAATAGCCAACAAACGGACACAAAAAAGCTTACGGTCGTAGTGCAAACATACCCCTTAGCTATAATTATAGTGACTCTCAAACGAAAGAAGCACCATCTGCCGGATTATATCAGAGAACCAGCTGTCAAATAAAAGCTTTAGAAAGAGGAATTATGGGAAATTTCACATATGGAAAGCTCTGGAACAGAGACTAAAACCTTCTACTAATTTCCAGAGTTTGTCAAACAAGTATAAAAGGCACATGTTTGACCGGCAGCGACACAGTTTGTTCTTAATCGCGAATGAATAAAGTTGGTTGTAATAAAAGTGAAAAGTAAAGTTGGTGAATCAATTTCAGTGGTGAATAATAAATTGTTTCGTTTGTAGTAAGAAAAGTAAAGTGTTTTATTTTGTGAAATAAATAAGTGGAAGTTTTGAATAAAGTAAATAAGTTTTCACAAACAAAATTCAACGATGTGGTTAAATATCTGCAACTATTTGGTTACATGTGCGCACAGTTACATATTATTCTATATGACACAAATTGAAAACCGATTTCGGGGAATCGTCCAGTTTGTGGCAAAACACAAACTGAAAAGTTGCTCGAATCGACGACTGAATAGTTGCTGCATGTCCGCGCAGTCCCAAATGAGTTCATGGGACTCATTTTTGAAACCAAACAGTTGCGATTGCGAAACTGAAAGTTGCATGTGCGCGACTGGCCTTAAGCTGGATTTACACCTTCGTTGTTATCGTCCGTGTACGTTGTTTGTTTTTGCCCGTACGCCGAACAACGAAGGTGTAAATGATAACACCGAACACGAACAACGAAGAAATTCAAAGCCGTTTTGAATTTTTGATGAACTTTACTCGTTGTTCGTTGTTTGTGGAACAACGTTCACTGAATGGAGAACGAAGGTGTAAATCCAGCTTTAGGCTTCAATATAATACTGTTAGTGTTGCCGTTGTTTTTGAACTGTCCAAGCGGGGGAGATATTACTTCCCTCCCGTAGGATTTTTCTTTTCTTCTTCCAACCTACACGCTCTAATTTTTTTGGAAGTTTTTACACGAATGTCCTAATATGCAAACAAATACATACATAATAGGCAAATTAATTTACCCCAACAGCGACTATAGGGAATGAAAATACAAATCTGAAAAATATGGGAATTTGTTTTCTTCATTTAGAGCCGATTTAGGCCCATCCACGATGACGATGACCACTTTTTTTCACTAACACGCTAATGTAGGTACATAAATACATTCATACAAGGCATGTAATAAATGATATATAATTTTATATTGCATACTTGGAATAATAATATCTTATTCCTACTTAAATTTTTCTCTAGAAGCAGGTTATTATTTGTGTTGTGTATTTTAAACTTACCCTTTTATCTGGATTAAGAAAGGTGAATATTATCATCATCACATTATATGGTGTCCAGCATATTAAAAATGCAGCAATTATTACAACTGAAATACGCAGTGACTTCATTTTTGCTTTTTGTATGAGTCGTTGTCGATTCGTTTGAACTGTTGGTTTATTTGTGTATACAGCCAACTTGGATCCTTGGAACATTTTTTCGCTGTCTGAAAATGAGATACGAAAAAAGAAAATTTAAAATGAAAATAACAACAGAATTCCATGAATATTTTCTTTATTAAATTTTTTGATTACATTATTATGATAGCTTGTAATTTGCTTAAGGGTAAGATCGGTTAAATTGTGGACAAAAGCCATTCATACAAAACAAAAAATATGAGACAAGTTAAATTAAGTAGGTATACGGCTACCTTGTATGCAAAATTTCTGAAAACTTCAGTATATATAGCTTCTCAAATTTAATTAACCAAGTAGCAGAAAAGTTTAACCTGAACGCAAATAGTAAGTTTCACCCAAACGCATTAGCGTGTTCCAAGCTGAAATCCTGGCGATAAAAGAAGTTTTATCTTGGCTCAAAGAAAACGTAATATCTACATTAAATATCCGTATCTTCTCAGATAGCCAAGCTGCCCTTAAATTACTAGGCGCTGTTTCTACAAACTCCGTAACTGCACGAAATTGTCGATCGTCTCTAATGGAGATGGCGGAACAGTTCAACATTCACCTTTTCTGGGTGCCGGGACACAGAGATATTCCAGGAAACTGCAAAGCTGATGAACTCGCCAGGCTGGGAACTATTACACCAATATTACCTAACAAGGTGAATACTGGAATACCAATTGCTACTTGTAAACTTATGCTTAAGCATGACTCCATGATGATAATAAATAGCAGATGGACAAGTATCACTACTTGTCTGGCGACGAAACAGATCTGGCCAACACTGGATCCGAAGCGTTCGAAATGTTTTTTATTTCTAAGTGGATTGCACATTAGCTCCACAATTTAGGAAGTTTTTTCTTTGACCATCCAAGTGATTTAAATAAAATCGACATTCACAGTCTCCATTGCTTCATTAAAAGCTCCAATTATGGTTTAATTAACGAGGATCACCTCGCAGTCTTTATGTGGTATCACAATGGGCCTTTTCTGGCCTAGGTGTGTCAGCAGTTTTCCTGGCAGCCACCTTAACCTAACCTAACCTAACCCAAACGCAAATAGATTGTCAAGATGAAGAAGGCTGACCTTACTTCCTTTGTGAATGCCCCATCCTAGTCAGAAGTCAGAACCAGAAGAGCAGTCCTAGGAAAAGGGTTGGGTACGAAATCTCGCAAAATAAATCTCGAATTCGAACTCTCGAACAGCTTCCCTAGGACAATACTTTTTCGACGAACTGAGCGACATTTCATGTCCAGCTACTAAAAAAACACCTTAATATTCATTCAGAGTTCAGAAGGGTTCAGACAGGCCCCACACCTTAGCGTTTCACTAAACTCCTCCCTTCCCCGCCTTAGACTTTTCTAATCACACACTGGAGTCTATACTGTAGTAGGCACTAATATGTTGGAATGTTTTTGTTGCTCTTTTCAGTTCACTGTGTATTGAGTTCAGGTGCGGATCCAGAATTTCGTTCAGGGGGGGGGGGGGGGATAATTTTCGTGACTTTCCAATATCTTGATTAGGTCTACAGAAAATTGGAGTACACTTCATACCGCTCTACTCACCTGATCACAGAAAGTAATGTGAGTGAATGGGTTTGACATTTGAAGAAAGTAATTATCTCTTTCAGAACTGTCTCGAACAGTGGGTATTTTAGAACTTTGGGAAATGATGTTATGCAGTTTGTAGCTGTAGCATGGTGTCTGTACAGAGTTTTTGAATTCCCCTGGTTCTGCGTAATACCACCTCGAGTTTGGGAAACATAATGGCACATAGGTGTGTTCCTATTCCCACACTTCAAGTTTTAGTTTGAGTGAAAGTTTCAGCTTCTTCTTGAGCAGGGACAAGATAATTTGGCCAACGGCCTTGCCAGTCAAATTTCTTTTTTTCGAAAACGCCATCTGCATCAAAAATTCATTTGCAGAATGTTCTCAAACGCAAGCTGCAAAAGTCTTCGGTTTCTAAAAGGCAAATACAAGTTTTACTGTATGGCATTTTGTTCGATAATGCAGTATACTACAAATAGAGCTGACGACAAAAATATTGAGAAGCCAGAGAAAGTATTCGGAAACGTCAAATGCTTTCATCTCAAAACAGCCTAACGCGTTCTCATCCACCGTTAGCAGTGTCCATGCATCTGCACCATACATCAGGACCGGGAAGATAATAGTTGCTCGAGAGAGGGCTTTGCTTCTCAATTTCCTTCTTAGCCCAAAGAAACAGCGATTGGCAAGATAAATTCTTCGTTTGATCTCAACAGTGGTATCGTTCGCTGAGTTTATAGCGGATCCTAGACAAAGTCTCTGACCACCTCAAAATTATCGCTGTCTATAATGATGTTCTGTTCGAGACGTCTATGTTGGATGTCCTTTCTTGTTGACAGCATATATTTCGTTTTGCTTTCATTCACCGTTAAACCCATTTTCTTGGCTTCCTTCTCAATACTCACCAAAGCACCACTGACATCACGCTTTGTTCGTCCGATTATGTCAATGTCGTCAGCGTAAGCGAGTAATTGGACGGACTTTTGAAAGATTGTGCCTCTGGTGTTGACGTGAGAGTTTTGCACTATTCTTTCAAGAACGACGTTGAAGAAGTCATGACAGCGCGTCGCCTTGCCTAAAACCTTTTTTGACATCAAAGGTGTCGGTGGGGTCTTTGCCGACCTAGATGGAGCAGCGTGAATTCTCCATCGTCATCCTGCACAAACGGACGAGTTTGGCAGGGATGCCAAAGCTAGACATTGCTCCATATAGCTCGTCTCTATAAATGCTGTCATACGCGGCCTTGTAATCGATGAAAAGGTGGTGGTTATCGATTTGAAACTCCTGGGTTTTCTACAAGATCTGCCGTAGTGCGAATATTTGATCGATGATGGACTTCCCTGGCCTAAAGCCACACTGATATGAATCTTTCAGGTTGTTGGCCAATGGGTTCAGGCGTTCACAAAGTACGGCAGAGAAGATCTTTTAGGCGATATTAAGAAGACTGATGCTTCTGTAGTTGGTGCAGTCCAGAGGTTTGCCTTTCTACAGGATCGGGCAAGCAATACTGAGGATCCAGTCATAAGGCATGTTTTCCTCCGACCATATTTTTTAAATGAGCTGGTGCGTACTACTAACCGCTTCATCGCCAGCCGCTTTGAATAGCTCAGCTGCAAGGCCATCAGCTCCAGCAATTTTATTGGACTTAAGTTTTGATATAGCTATCTTTACTTCGTCGAGGTTGGGTGGACGAAATTGTAAGCCTACGTCATCCTACTTGAATGGTGCAATCTATATGGTAGCGGTATTCGGTTCGTCATCGCCATTATATACAACTTGCAGAAAAGATTTTTTCATATCCTCAGCAACACACAGCACCGACTACGATTCTACCACGATATTCCTCTGATCGTCCTTGCAGTTCGGTTCGGTTCGGGTCTTTTAATCATGGGAGGTTCTTTTTACTTTTTGTTGGAACTTCTTAACCTCAATCTTGCAAGGGCATCCCTTTATTTCCTCGATCGCGTGCTTCCCATGCTCTTTCTTTTTCCTTCTTAGAAGCTTATGTTCCTGACTCCTCTTCTGCTCGTAGAGCTCGCGAGGAGCTCTGGTCCTTCTAGGCCTGTTGTTGGGCTGCATGTATTTGCCGGTATTCTTTGTCAAACCATGATTTTCACTGTGGTGTTCGTGCGAAGCAGGTCAGAGACGGTATCTCTTTCTTCCACCGGTTCTCGATACCTGAAGTTGACGGCATAGGACTATTTAAGAGGGCGCGAGAGACTCGATCGGAAAAGGACCTGGCAATTTCTTGTGACTGTAGCGGTCCAACGTTGAACTTCCTTCACAGTATTGATAATAATGGAGGAGTGCCTTTCAAGAATAAGGTAGGCCCAATTTTGAAGTCTTTAATTTGAAATGCAAAAAAAACTGCTAGTTTTGAGACTTACCTACTGCAAGTTCCTATAGCATACTTTGTTCCTGAGATACAAATTCAACATTTCAACTTAGCCTATTCTTATAATGCAAAAACACTGCAAGTTTCGAGCCGTACTAGAAGTTCCTACAGTGCTTCATCATCGTGTCCTGTAACCCCGATTGGGTCATTAGGGCGTCAATAAAAGGTATGCATCCTTCACGGTCTGTAGCAATATATTTTAACTGTGGCCACGTCTTTCTCTGGGATTCTGCTTCCACTAAGACAGTTGATTTCCATGTCGTTCTTAGTCTTCCAACGCACCGTGCACCCTGAGGATTCCATTTCCATTCAAAGGACTGTTTTGCAATTTCATCGTATGGTTTCCTCAGTGTGTGATCCATTGCCATTTACGCTTTCTTATCGCGACGTCCCGCCGCTCTTGACTAGTAGTGCGCCACAATTCCTCGTTTAATATAATCCGAATATTTAGGATGTGGCGTAGACAGCGATTCACAAAAGCCTGCAATTTCCTCGAAATTATAGACGTGACGTTCCAGAATTCACAAGCAAGTACCGCCATTTGCAGAAACAATACTGTCAAGGTAGTTTAACTGTTTGACTTCTTCCAATGGCGTCTCCTGTAGAATAATAGCCTGCTGGGTGGAGTGGCCTGTGTGAATTATTTGTATCTTTTTGCTGTTTATTCTAAGGCCACTCCACTCTCAATGTTTGGCACATCCTTGCAATGTTTGGCACATCCCGTTGAGCCCATTGATGTTTTTTGCCAGGAGACATAAATGTTATTGGTAAGTCTAAATGACTGAGCTTTCAAACGGTCTCCATTAGGGGTTTTTCTTTTTTAATTCAGAGCAGAGCCTGAACTATCAAACAAAAATTTGTGTTTCTTTTTTAGCTCTGAGCGTTCAGAGCTAAAAATTTGCATTTCTTTTTTCGTTCTGAGTGTGTTCAGAGTTTGTTCAGAGCGCGCTCTATGAGCTCAGAATAAAATGACTGAGCAGACTGAGTTCAATGTTTTTTTTTTTTTTCGCCTAGGTCTGAGTTCAATGCTGAACGCATAGCATTTGACAGCTAGTGTTCAGGTGTATTTCAAAAATAGTTCAGGGTGGTCAGAACAAACTTGCTCAGATGATGTTCAGAACATGCTCGACATGCTCGGACTCTGTTCAGAGCTCTTTTCTGAATTAAAAAAGAAAAACGCCTATTGAACGCCCTGTCGCTCAACTGTACCAATACTGGCCAGCGTTACCACTTCCGAAAAAAAAGCCGAAGTAGTTTTGAAGAAAAATGTGAAGTAGATTGAGAAAAATCGAAGTAGATTTCAAAATGGACTTTCTTGTACAAACATTTATTAGGCCAAGAGAGCCGGGTACTTTTTTCTTGCAATTTATTCCTGAACTGATTTTCTTGATGGAATATGTTCAGGGGTGTCCCCTGAATATAAATCCAAGTTGACGGGACTGGGAGGCACACGAGCGTCAGCCGCCATCTTGGAAAACGCGTTTTATCATATATCTCATGAACCGTGCATCGTACGAATATAATAGTAATTTCTTTTGTAAGCTAATATTCCATTATTTTATTTGTTTTTCTAAGTTATGTTGTTGTTGCGAAAAGTTTTTGAGAAGTTTAGTTTTTAAGCCAGTCCCACCAACTTGGATTTTTATTCTGGGGCAGAGATGAGTATATACTTCATATGTAGTAGATCTGCTTCATTAATTTATTTGTACGCATCTGCTACGTAGCAACTTATTTCTACTTCATTTAACTGATATCGTTTAACTCAAAAAATATTAACCACATTTCACAACTTTCATATTATTTGAGTATAAAATTATATAAATTTGTGTAATTTTTTCGTTTAGACGAGATTCAAGTTGAATTTGTTAAACTAACTTTTCAAAAAGCAGTAATTCTTAAAAAAAATAACAAGTGAATGTTAAGTTTTCGTTCTGAATATTAAGTAAAATGAAAATAAATTAGTTTTTGTTCCAAAATACTTTTGTTTCATTATCTGCTACACATTTTACAAATCAACTTCGTTTTTTGAGCAAATTTGTTTCACTTTCTAGGCTCAGCATTATCATCCCTGTTCTGGGGACACCCCTGAACATATTCCATCAAGAAAATCAGTTCAGTAATAAAATTCATTAAGAACCTCCTTTTTTGTTCTGGCTCTTGGAGTATATATTTTGATTTAATTTAATTAAATTAAACTAAAAAAAACTAAAAACAAAAATGTTATTCTCTCAGACTTCATATCAACATACTTTATGTATATTTCAATATAGCTGAAATTATAAAACAAATTGTTTTTTTTCAACGGTCATTTTTATTTGTTTCACTTCAAAACCTGACAGCACCTGGTTCAAGTGTAAATTTTTGTACGAACCTATTGTTTACTCCTAAGCAGTAAACGCCACTTATTACAGTCAATTTGTGCTCAAAACGGTGCTTACCAGCATGATACCTCAGGAAATTTTATTCGCAAATCTACATAAAGCAGGGAAAAAATCAAAACTACGCCACAATTTGCATGGTAAAAACACAATATGGCTGGATTAACTGCGAATTCAATGAAATAAGGGAAAAGGAAGTAGATTTGTTTTTTTTTTTGTAAAATTGAAGTAGGTTAAAACAGAGAATTTTAAAATGAAGTAGATTCCCATATTTCAGTGATGGTGCGAAGTAGGAAGTAGATTTAAAAAAAAAAAGAAAAAAAGAAGTAGATCTACTTCAATTGAAGTAAAGTGGTATCACTGATACTGGCTGTCAATACGTTGTCCATTGCCAGCAGGAAGAGAATTGGTGAAGGTGATACAAAATCCCCTTGTCTCACACCCTGTTGCACTACGATGGAGTCGGATAGCTGCCCATTGTGTAAAACAAAACACCTTGCGTTATTGTAGGACTCTTTAAAAATGGCAAACATTTTTGGCGGAATTGCTTTACCAAGCAACGACCTCCATATACATTCCTACAATGCTTGGTTCCTCGAATACACGATCTGAACTGTCAACTTGACTGTGAAGTTAGCAGGTCACTTGATTGCACCCTTATTTGGTGAACTGCATAATAGGGAATAGAAATGCAAATACAAATCCAAAAAACCTGCAAATTGCTGTCAAAGTCCCATTTGCGTAGGTGAAAGTTGATCTGTGAACTTAAGAGTGTTCCGAACTGAACAAAACCAGTCATTTGCTAACTTTTTTTTTTGCATATATAAGACCGTTTTTTTTCACTTTCATCAGATACTTTGTTTTATAAAACTTTGCATTTTTACTAATTGGTCACTAGCAGGCGTATTATTGTATTAAAAAAATTTTGTTCTAAAAGTAAGTGATTTTAACTTCTAAATTTAAATAAATTTTCTGTCAAAAAGTGCATTTTTAGAATTAAAAATTTCAATATCAAATGATACAAATATGATTACATAATTAATGAAACTCATGAAAAATATATTGAATTTATATCCACTGCAAAAAAATTTGTCACAAAAATACCGTTAGGTATAAAAAATTGACTGTCAAAAATGGGTTTTTTCAAAATTCACAAGCATTTTTATTTTGCATTATTAAAATTTTTATTAGGTATAAAATGAAAAATTTTCTCCAATAGTGGCATTTTAAAAATATGGAATTTTATGTTATTGAACATTTTTTTACAAAAAATGCTATAGTGTAGGCTACATTTGCTTTGAAAAACAGCCATTTTAGCCATTTTCTCGATTTCTTAGAGGCTTTTACCAAAATCTAGAGCACAAAATTAAATTTTTTTTCCAATGATGGCATAGAGAATAAGTTTATCTGTCCATAGACACCTTAATCGCTTTGATCGGACAAGTACACGCTTCGCAATCTTATTCATGAAATCACCATTTCAGTCCGGAACACTCTTAACAGACGCCTTCCAAAGGGATTAAAAGCCAAAAATCAGATGAGACGCTTGGCATCCATTTTACACAATGGTGATGGGCGAGTAGGAGTTAAAAGACAGAAGTCTATACATACGATGGTGTCCTCTTTTGAACACACGTGTCGTGTTTAACGTTTTAAGGAAATAGGTAGGTAAACTCCTTAATTTAATATTTATTCAGAAATTTAGCAAAGTAAAAGCTCATTAGATTTGTAAACATTTCAATTTTCACTAGCATGACTGTCTTCCATTAATATGACAAAGTTTTTATCCGCACTACGCGTGTATTTACTATCCTTTCAACATGACTCACCTGAAATCGTTTTGAACGTTGACATATAGGTTACGAATAGTATGCATAATGGAATTATGAAGGTAAAAAATAATGTAAATGTGTTGTAAAACTGCTCCTGCCATTCTGCTGTGTAGAAACCATGCGTTACACATTGGTAGAATTCCTCGATGAAAGGTCCTCTTGCCACTCGGAATATAAAGAACTGCAAAGAAAAACAAAAATACAGAATAAATAAATAACATCAATGCACAAGGACGCACAGTGGATCGCCTCCATATAATTAGACGTAAAAAAATCAATGACATAAATTGCAAGAAATTCAATTTCTTATCTATAACGGATAACTGTTAAGTCTGAAAACAATTTTTTTTCTTGTTTTAACCAGTTTAGTATAGAATAAATGATCTCCAAAAGTGAAGGTGAAAAGTCTTTTTTTGATCTGGTGCGTTGAGGTTATTTAGACAAATAATTATTAAAATTAAAATTTTAATTGAAATTGAAAAAAAAATGGCAGATGTTTGTGAAGGTATGTGCTTTTATAAATCTGTGTTGAAATTGTCTAATGGAAAATCTAAATATGTGCTTAAGGTTGCTTTAAAAATAAATTAAGTGTTTTGGATAGCTGTGAACGTCTCCTTTCTAGAAATATATGTCATATACCTCGCAAAGATTTGCAAAGCCCTTTTTTTACTTATATTTTTAGTATGGGCAAAAGTTTGTATCTCGTGCAGGAAAAGTGTACTGCCCATAATATCTAGTGCACAGTGCATTGCACCAGCACTGTAACTCCTTCCCTGCACAAACTACGTCCCAAGTGTTGTTACACCTTCTGACCTATATCAATGGAAAGGTATCAATGAGTGCTATTTTTAGTTGTGTGAGCATAAGTGGGTATATGGCCCAATAACTGTTGTAGGTAGGTGTTATAGCGCAGTGCAAAAGTTAGTGGACTATAACACTTTCCTTGCACGAGATACAGACTTATGCCCATACAAAAAATAATAGCACTTATTGAGACCTTTCCAGTGATATAGGTCAGAAAATGTAAAAAAAATATGGGACGAAACGCCCATTCTCCTTTATATAATAGCCTATTGAATAGACCTTTTAAAAAGGAACAATTACGTGCAAGAGTTTTTATTATTGAATATGTTTGTTTGGCCCATAATCATGTTTAAAACCGAAAATGCTACTAAATTCACCCATGCATTTCTGAGAGAATGGTCACACTGGCCACTTTTCAGTATTTTTGGTATAACTCGAAAACTAAGCCGAATTTGACAATTTTACATATAAACTTTTTGTTCAAAATTAAATTTTCAATCGAAATGGATAGTTTGGAAAATTTCTTAAGAAAATTTAAGGAGGAAAAGTAAACAAAAACCAACATAAAAAAAATCGAAAAATCAAAGATTTTAAAATTTGTTTCTAAATTGCGCATAACTTTTTTCGGAGCAAAGATACGCTCAAGACATGCAACAACAAAATAAACTAGAGCATTCAAACTTTACCATTTCTTATCATTTTTCGCTGTTTTTGCCCGAAAGCCAATTTTTTGGCACTTTATGACAAATTTTACATTCCTAGCATTAAGTACCAAATCTTATGTTAATCGGACCAGCCGTTCGGTCTGTAGATCTGAAAGCATTTAAAAACAGCCGAAAAACGAAATTGCGCACTTACACACTTTTTAAAAATTCCCTATAGTTGTAATGTCATATTATGTCAAAATTTTGATTTTAAACATTTTTACGAAAGTGAAATTTGCCATATTGTACCGAAATAGGGACTTTCGGTCCAAAACTGCGAAAAACTATAAGAAATGATAAGGTTTGATTTGGAATATCTCCGTCAATTTTGAACAAATGTTAATTTTTGAACATGCCATATTAAAGACTTTAGTCTCCACTTTATTTTGTCTGTGCATCTCTTGACCCTATCTTTGATACAAAAAAAGTTATGCACAATTAATTAAAAAAATTAGATATCCTTGATTTCTTAATTTTTTGTAGGCAGGTTTTTGTTAACTTTTCCTGCTTAATTTTTTTTTTTTAATTTCTTGAACCATCCATTCCAATAGAAAATTTAATTTTGAACAAAAAGTTTTAAATGTAAAATTGTCAAATTCGGCTTTAGTTTTCAAGTTACACCCAAAATATTAAAAAGTGGCCAGTGTGACCATTCTCTCAGAAACGCATGGGTGAATTTAGTAGTATTTTCGGTTTTAAGCAATGCTTATGGGCCAAACAAACAAATTCAATAATAAAAACCCTTGCACGTGATTGTTCCTTTATATCCTTCATTTTCGGGTCTATTCAATAGACTATAATGTTTGTTTTACGATACATACTTTGCCAATTTTTTGTATTGAGGTGGATCCACACTATGCCGATCAACATTGTTGGTTAACATTATCGATTTTTTTTTTTTTTATTCATTTTTAATTTTCATTCATCTTAAAACTATCTTAAAGCTAGACAAAAATTCATAAAAACTAGCCTACTTATCAATATCATATAACTAACTTACTGGCCCCATTCGGGCGCTCTAAGTTAAACTAATAAATTAATGCTAATGCCTTTCGGCCTAATAACTATCTTAAAACTAGAATTCATGTTGGTTTTATTTTTCACCAAGAAGAATTGAAAAAAAACTTGATATCTATATCTTTTATTTTTTGGTTTTATATAAAACTTACAAGCTAAATAAAACTAAATTAAAACTTAATTAAAACTACTATAAAAACTACCTAAAACTACTTACAAGCTACTTATAAACTACTTACAAACTAGAACAGCCACAGCAAGCATTTTCGGGTTTGTATTTTTTCTTTTTTTTTTATTGGTCTTATAATTTTTTTTTTGTGTTTTTATAGGTTTTATAATTTTTTTTTTTTTGGTGCCACCCTGACTGTCCCTGCTTAAAACTAAATACCTAAACCTATGTAAGTCGGCCATGGCATAAAAAAATGCAGTCAACTTTTTTTTAAATATCCGAAGGAACTTCGGGTTAAGGTTTCAACCACCAGAACTGGTTCTCCTGCTTTACCCTATCTCTTCGGTCCCGATCGGACACAGTCCTAGGTGCCAGTTATAGCTATCATTGAAACTCATCATTAAAAATTTTAATGATTGATTTTGAGACGAAGTAAAATCATTTATTATTTTGATGAACAAATAAAGCTTAGGACTTAATTAATATTTCTATCTAAAAAAATATTTCAAATATGCCCAACTTTCGACACAAAAAGACTTTTCTTATTTCAATGATTGAACTACCTTACCAATGATCATTGAAAAATTAAATGTCAATTTTTGTGGAAAGTTGGGCCCATTTGAAATTTTTTTTTTTGACTAGAAATATTAATTAAGTTTTGAGCTTTAATCGTCGATTAAAATAATAAAAGATTTTGCTTTATAAACGCCTCAAAATCAATCATTAAAGTTTTCAATGATGAGTTTCAATGATAGCTATAACTGGCGCCCTACTGAACCGAAGGTGCTCGGCTCCGTCTTGTGCGAGGACGTCTCGACTGTATAGGAGCCGCCGATCCACAGTTCTACGGCCGACGTGGTAGATTAGCGGAACCGCCGCTCTCAGCCCTCGACTGTCTAAAAAGAGGAATGCATCGGGCGGAATAAAGCTGCACACTCTCGAAATAGTCGTTTTTAGGGTAGTAAGCCCCAAAAATTAAGCTGTTGGTCGAGGACATTGCTCTTGCAATGTGACCCCGAATAAGCTTCAGCAAGAAATTATCTATCCTGTTTATGTTGGCACCGTTGTATAGAACCAGGTTGGAATAATAATGTTTGTACTCCGACTCTGGTGTTCTGTGTAATCCAAGGCAGCGTCTAAAACACTGCCTCTCAAACACCCGAATCTTTTCCATTTGAGATGGGGCAACGTTGAACCAAATCGGGCACCCATAGGCAATCATCGGCCGTATAAGGGCCATGTAGCAAATCACTTTCACCCTGCTGTCAAGCCGGCTGCTATAAAACAACCGTTTCGTCAGGGCAAAAGCTCCCCTAGCCCTGGACAGAGTAGCATTTATATGTCTGTCGAAATACAAATACTGATCCATCTATATGCCAAGGTACTTTACTACACTTTTACTCGCCAGTGGCTGTCCATTTGGCCCTACGATCACCAGCTTACGCCAGTTCTTTCTCGTATCCCTTGTGGCTCCACGCAACGGAGTCCTAAACAAGATAGTTTCTGATTTCTGAAAGTTGATTTTCAACTTCCAGTCATCGCAATATCGCTGAATCTTCTCGAAGTCACTTAACATTGTCGATCAACATGCTAGTGTGTACGTGAAAAACTTTCGTAGCAAACATTTTGTGTGGTTTGGAATTTTCTGATCGATGCGTCAGGATGCAACCGAAGGGTTCAGGGTTCGAATCCTGGTGGTGCCCAACTTTTTTTTCTTTTTTCTTTTTAACAATTAATTTAAAACGATATTATTAATATTAAATACTTATTCACAACAAATATTGCATTTTTCATCTAGTGAAAATGTGATTAATAACGCACAAAAAAAATAAATTATGTTCATGAAATTAAAACCCTACAAATGTTTTTATTAAAATGAAATTTGTTGAACAACTTTGTCGATTGCTATCCATTTGAATTGGGTTACGTTCGGGTCAACAAATGTTGAATGGCTTTGACGATCAACAATGTTGATCTACACAATTCGACATAATGTGGACGCGGCTAAGTTTTTAGTATTGATATTCATAAATTGTAACAACTTGGTGTTTCCCATAAGATAGTTTTAATCCACCATTGGATAACAGATGTACGGCATAATCTTTTGCAGCGTGACTTCGAGGAGATTCAGTGATATTGTAATGACTGGAAGTTGAAAATCAACTTTCAGAAATCAGAAACTATCTTGTTTAGGACTCCGTTGCGTGGAGCCCCAAGGGATACGAGAAAGAACTGGCGCAAGCAGGTGATCATAGGGCCAAATGGACATCCACTGACAAGTTAAAGTTTAGTAAAATATCTTGGCATCTGGATGGATCAGTATTTATATTTCGACAGACATATAAATGCTGCTCTGATCAGGGCTAGGGGAGCTTTTGCCCTGACGAAATGGTTGTTTTATAGCAACCGGTTTGAATTGATAGCAGGGTGAAGGTGATTAGCTACATAGCCCTCATCCGGTCGATGATTGCCTTTGGATGCCTGGTTTGGTTCAACATTGCCCCTCTCAAATGGAAAAGATTCGGGTGTTTGAGAGGCAGTGTCTTAGACGCTGCCTTGGATCACACAGAACACCAGAGTCGAAGTACAAACATTATTATTCCAGCCTGGTTCTATACAACGGTGCCAACATGAACAGGATAGATAATTTCTTGCTGAAGCTTATTCGAGGTCACAATGCAAGAGCGATGTCCTCGACCAACAGCTTAATATTTGGGGCTTTATTACCCAAATAATGAATACTACGAGAATGTGCGTCAAAGCAGCTTTATTCCGCCCTATGCATTCCTCTATTTAGACAATCGAGGGCTGATTCAGGTCAGGATAGAGCGGCGCGGCGGTTCCGCTAATCTACCACGTCAGCCGTAAAACTGTAGATAAGCGGATCCTTTACAGCCGAGACGTCCTCGCACAAGATGGAGCTGAGCACCTTCGGTTCTGTACGACTGTGTCCGATCGGGACCGAAGATATAGGGTAAAGCAGGAGAACCAGTCCTGGTGGTTGAGTATGAAAATGAAGTTACTTCAGATAACTAAAAGTTGACCTTTGCTTT
>OY992532.1:182363651-182459315 GCA_963921185.1 Dasysyrphus tricinctus
AAAGGCACAATCTTTCAAAAGTCCGTCCAATTACTCGCTTACGCTGACGACATTGACATAATCGGACGAACAAAGCGTGATGTCAGTGGTGTTTTTGTGAGCATTGAGAAGGAAGCCAAGAAGATGGGTTTAACGGTGAATGAAAGCAAAACAAAATATATGCCGTCCACAAGAAAGGACACCCAACACCGACGTCTCGGACAGAACGTCACTATAGACAGCTATAATTTTGAGGTAGTCAGAGACTTTGTCTACCTAGGATCCGCTATAAACTCAGCGAACGACACCAGCGCTGAGATCAAACGAAGAATTACTCTTGCCAATCGCTGTTTCTTTGGGCTAAGAAAGCAATTGAGAAGAAAAGCCCTCTCTCGAGCAACTAAACTGTCCCTGTATAAGACGCTTATCATCCCGGTCCTGATGTATGGTGCAGAGGCATGGACACTGCTAACAGTGGATGAGAACGCGTTAGGCTGTTTTGAGAGGAAAATTCTCCGGGTGATTTTTGGTCCCGTCTGTATAGATGGGGAATGGAGAAGAAGATACAACAACGAACTGTATGGGCTGTACAGCGACATCGACCTAGCCACAAAAGTGAAAAGCCAACGACTGAGATGGCTGGGTCATCTAGAGCGAATGGACACCAATGCTCCGGCCCGGAAAGTCTTTGAATCCAACCCCGTGGGACAACGCAGTAGAGGTGGACAGCGTAAAAGGTGGCGCACGCAAGTGGAAGAGGACCTCAACCAACTTGGCGTGCGAAACTGGAGACAGCTAGCTAGAAACCGAGCCGGCTGGAAGAAGCTTGTTGGTTGAGGCCCTGGTCCACCCCGGACTGTAGCGCCACCTTAAGTAAGTAAGTAAGTAAGTAAACCATGCCAAAAAAAATCGTAGGAAAAATCGTAGGTATCTGATCATGACATTTAATTGACTCAAAAAAATGTATCCATCGAAATGAGGACCTTCAAAAAAAATAAAAACAAAATAATTTTGTTGTCTCGTCTCATTTTTTGCAATAACGCAATAACGGTACTTCAAAAAAATTTGTTTGCAAATAAATGTCGAAACAAAAAACATAAAGCTGTAAAATGCTTTTTATTTCAACTCAATACGACCACTCGTCACAAAGATACAGCTCTTCAAAAAACGCTAACAAAAATTGAAAAAAAAAATTTGTTCCTTTAATATTGTTGACTAGTGTATATCGATTTTTAAAATTATTGGTTTTTACATAGAAGATGGTTGATCATTTTTCAGACTTTAAAATTGCCAATTTTTGTTTGTATTAATTTTTGAAGGGGGTCTTTTACGGGGATGATAATTAAGCACAAATCAACAAACAAAAAATTGAATAACTACTGTAGTTCGAGAGAAAAAAATAAAACGTAAAAAGTGTAAGAATTCTAATACAAGTTTGTATGGGAAAAGTGTGTTCAAAGGGATATGACAGGGGGCAGAATATCATCAAAACGGTGCGATACATGAAAATTTTACTTAAGTACTTTTTTGTAAAGCGTAAAATTTTCTATCGATTTAACATTTATAGAACTTTTCCATAGACTAGACATTTTTTTGAGAATCATGAAAACGCAATACCATGTTTTTTTCCATACATTTTGTATGAAAAATAGAAAATTGTAATGCGTTACCCCTAACTACCAATATAAATAGTTCAAATTTTAGGAGGATTAGTATTTTTGGAGCCTCTTCCGAAATTTTCAGACCAATCATGAAAAATCAAAATTGGGTTGAGGTCGAAATTCTGGCTGGGTCAAAATTCTTTTATCAAAATTCTGCTTTTCAAAATTCTGCTTTCAAAATTCTGCTTTCAAAATTCTGCTTTTCAAAATTCTGCTTTTCAAAATTCTGATTTTTAAAACTCTGTTTTACAAAATTCTGCCAATAATAAAAAGAAGGTTTTGAAAATGTTAAAAAGCGCGCGCGTTTTAACATTTTCCAAACCTTCTTTTTATTATTAGCAGAATGTTGTAAAAGAAAATTTTCTCATACTTGTATCATAATAAATTTTGGTTGTAAGACTTCTCTTTTGTCTAAGACAATAATTGTTACCAGAAGCATAGTTTACAGTTCCGCTCGGAAAAAAAGACAAAGCTTTCTAAGCAGTTTTGCACCTATTCTCTGCATTATTTAGTATAATATTCTAGACGAAAAATATTTGCCTTAGCCCAAGCCATTGAGTCATTAACTTACCCTTAATTAATAATTTATGGGTCTAAAACTGGAAAACAATACTTTTTGATTCAAAAATAATTTGCATGCAAAAAATGCTGTGAGCTGAATATATATTTTTGTTAAGTGTAAACCAACCATACAAACAAAATTTAACCACACTATTTCTCGCACGCTAAATAATTCCCGGCCAATTGTTTTGCATGAAATTCCGCGACGGCAATGATTATATTTTGCATGAAACTGTAAGCCAACGACCATACTAGTTTCGTGTTTCACCTCAATCGATTTGTAAACTAAGCCTTCATTACACAGCTTTTGCACTTACAATTACAGCTTCATTTAACCGTTAAAGTATAAAATAAAGGAAAATATAGCTAGTTCGTGGTAGAAAAATATGTGCAGCAATCAAATAACATAAATTAATGACGAGAAAAAACAAATTTTTTTCCAGATTGCAAGATAGTGTTGCACTGAATTGTCTAACAATAACGTTGAAAAATTACTTTTTAGTTTACCGGTTTTGAGAAAAACAGAATTAGCAGAATTTTACTGCGCAAAATTTAACTATACAGAATTCTGAAAAACAGAATTTTGAAAAACAGAATTTTAAAAGACAGAACAGAAAAAAAAGCAGAATTTTGAAAAATAGAATTTTCGTGCAAAAAACAGAATTTTGAAACCAGAATTTTGACCCGCTCCCATCAAAATTTCGATTTTTTTGGCCAAGTCTAATACGCATACATAGATGTTTTTTTAAACTGGTGTTTATAATATTGAAACTTCATCAGGTAAACTCCAGTTAAACAACAGATTAATTGATTTATAAATGCAGCCATGACATTTTGTTTTTATTTAAATTCATTTTAATTTTTAATTTTTCTTAAAAAATTTCAACCCACCTCCCTTGTAGACTATCTTAAAACATTTTATGAACGTATTTGTTTTTCGTTTTTAAAAACTGTGGAATTTGTCATTAACTTTTGACTTCAGTTTACCGCAAACAAAATTGGGTCACCATTTCAGTATAAATTTTTGTTTGCCACAATGATTTCTTCACACAATGATGTGAGTCATGTTTGTTTTATTCAAAAAACTTAATCTTGAAGATTCGATCACTAAAACTTAAGTTATGATTTTTTAAAGGCAACCAAATCAAATTTCTATTAAAACATTCGATTAAGATAACTCCACTGCTGGGTATAGTGGTCAGAAATGCATACTTTTACTTTAGTTCTCCAGTTGAATTTTGTTTGACTACTTACTGACCAATTAGATATGGCATATCGTCGGCTTAGAGTGTAAACCTACTAACTCCATAAATGGAAATTTTACAGGAGAAAGAAAAAACTTCGCAAAAACTTTTATCGTTGCTAGAAAATAAAATCCAAAACATGGATTGTGTGTTAGTTGGTACTCTTCCTTTCTAAACATAAAACAACTCAAGCAGGATCCTAGTTTTGTACTTATTTGCATCTTTGTAAGTTAGCCGGTTTTCTTTTTTTGGTAATGTAAAAAAATAATGGACTTAGCCGTTTTTCCAGAACAATCAAAAATAGAGTAGGATTTTTGCTAATCGATAGCTTTATTGAGTATAAATAATGTTAAAATAAAATATATAGCATTCGAAAATTAAATTAACCAAATCGCAAATAGGTTTAACCCAGTGGCGTAGCTAGGGGGGGGGGGGGAGCAGCTGCCCCGGGTACCAGGAGTTAGGGACGGCAAAATTAACTTCGTTGTGCGTTGGAAGTTGTAAGCCAATTAGGTAAACAAATTTTTTAATTGGAAATTTAACTAAATCTATATTAGAAAATAAAATTTTGACTGTAAGTAATCTTTTGTAGCTTATATTTTGTATATGTAAATTTCAGTTCAGGGCTCAGAGGGGTTGACACTTCTCAGAAATCAGAAATTTGTTCGCGGTAGACATGTAAAAAAAAGTAAAAAAAAAAATGCTGCAACCTGAATATTTTTGCAGAAGATTTCTTGTTTCGTTTTTTTTCAAGAAAAAATATAATTATTTTTAACAAAATTGATTAAAGAAGTAAAAAAAAAAATAAACCTACCGTTGCTTTTTTTCAAAACATAAAAAAATAAAACGAAAAAACTATTAGTTCATAGGAACGGCTTAATGTTATACAAAATTTTGTCTGCTACTTTAAGTATGAAGGTACCCATAACTTAACTAAATAGCTTAAAAAATAGTTTGACAAAATTTTGTTCGATTATGGTTAGACCGAAGGGGCTGCAAATTATTGTTTTGCCCCAGGCGGCAAATATCCTAGCTACGCCACTGGTTTAACCTACACACAAATAAGTTTCACCCAAGTGCAAATAGATTTAACCCAAACGCAAATAAAGGGTCCGCCAAATGCTACTACTACATGGAGTGTAGCTTCGGCTGTGTGGCACGTAGCGCCGTCCTGTTGAAACCAAATGTTGTCAATATCCTCCTCTTCAATTTTTGTGAACAAAAATTCGTTCAACATTGTCCGATAACGATCGCCATTGACTGTAACGGCCACTCGAAGAAAAATGGCCCAATTATGCCTCTGGACCAAAATCCGCACCAAACAGTGACTCGTTTTGGGTGTATCGGCTTTTTCAATGTATGCATGCGGGTTTTTTGTGCCCCAAATGCGAAAATTTTGCTTGTTTACATACCCGCCAAGATCAAAATGAGCTTCATCTGAAAAGATGATTTTTTTGGCAAAATCGGCATCTTCTCTAAGTCGATCGCAGGCTGACTTAACGAAGCAGCCATTTTAATGAAATTATTTTTCATTATTAACCGGAAAGATTGTACTTTCAAATAAAAAAAGAAATTTGAGAAAATATTCAGTAGTTTTTTTTATAGCATTTTCAAAAAAAAAAAAAGTTATTTGGCGGACCCTTTAGAACTAACCCCATTCGATTTAAGCAAAACGCAAATATAGTTAAACTATACGCAAATAATTTAAACAATTTACAAATAATTTTAACCAAAAAGTAAATTGAATTAATCTAACCTTGAATTATTGATCCAGTTTTACTTTTTGGGTCTAATGGATTTTGGAATTATCCATAATTGTTAAAAAGCTATTATTAGGGGATTGGCATTTTATTTGTTCGGAAAGTTCTTGGAAAAACGCGCTGAACTAGTGGAATTTACAATACTGTTAAGCCTTCCATTTCTTCACCACACAGCTGGAACAATAAGTTGAGTCTGGGTTAAACCAATTGGCGTCTTGCTTAAAATGATTTGTTAATAGTTTAAATTATTTGCGTATAGTTTTGTTTAAATCGAATTGCGATTGGGTTAGTTCTATTTGCGTTTGGGTTAAATCTATTTGCGCTTGGGTGAAACTCATTTGAGTTTAGGTTAAACCTATTTGCGATTTTGTTAATTTAGTTTACGAATGCTATATATAGGGGTTCATTTCAAAAGGTAGTGTTTTCGCTAACACAAAGGTTCATTGGTAGTGTCTACCTTGAGATTTAATAAACACAATGTTAATGTACATTTCGAAACAAAGTATGTGGGTACTAACGGAGGAACTATTTTTGTACTTTTTTTTTTAATTATTTTATAGAATACCTATCATGATAATAAACTGTATTATTTCTTAAAAATCAGGTTCCCCCCTCTCTGTCCTGTTATTCGAATTTTATATGGTATTTTTAATTGTTATGGAGTTAGCAGGTGAATTTGGATGTTATGGACTTGGCTGTTTTACTCATCAAGCGTTTTGGCCAGCTAAGAAGCCGAATTTTACAAAAATAATTATGTCAGACGATGCGTCTTCGTTCGATCTTTCAAACTGCATACTTATCTCAAATTTGACAAAAATTGGATTTAGCAGGTTTACACTCTAAGCCGACGATATGTTAATGGCGAGTATCCCATAATGGGGTGCCAAGATTCCAGATCCATCAAAATAACCGTAATTTTATTGACATGCGAAATTAAGAAAAACCAAAGTATTCCATGCATGCATTTTGCTTATTCATATTCAAATCAATAATTTATATCATCTGTCAAAATGTAAGCCTTCAAGCCCCATCCCTTAAAAAGATTGAAATACAATTGGTACTAAACTACACAATTTAAAACCATTTTTGAATAATTTTCAATTTGTTTTATTTTTCACAGGATGAAATGTACATGTTACGGAAATCGGCTTTCACGAAATTACTCCCTCACCGAGTACCGATTACAAAGATGTTTCACAATGATATAAAACTTCATTTTTAACACTGACAAGTGCTGTATGTTGAACCAGCTGAACTTAAATGTTGAAGTATCGTTTCGTCAAATAATGGACGTATTGTTTGTTTTGTAAAAAAAAAAAACAAAAGCCAAGTGCAGTTTTTAGTTCCGAATAAATTTGTTTTCATATTATAAAGAGATTTCAAACTTTGTATGTAGGTATGTAGGTATATGGAAATTGCATCACAGTTAAAAAGTTTGCTCGAGATAGATTATAGCAATCAGAAATCGTATAAGCACTTGAACTGAAACTTTGTATGGAATGAAATTTTTTGTACAGAGCGAAAAAAAAACAATAAACAAATCAATGAGATTGTCTTGTTACGTATAAGTACTTTGCTATGAAAACTTGTTGAAACACAAAAAGAATATAATGGCATTTGTATGGTACTGTCATAGAGACATCTGATTAAATTTACGAAGAAATACTAATTGAGGAGTTTTCTTATTAATTTGCATTGATTATCTTATCAAGTCATACCTACTTATAATAAGAAATATTTATAACTTCTTATTTCAAAAAAGTCAACCTTATAAACAATAACGTAAGTACCAGGGCCCGATTTATGGGGGGGCATTTTGCCCCGGGTGGCAATAGTTGAGGGCGGCAAAATTGAAAATGTAGGCTGGTTGGCAGCCAATAAAAAAAATAATTTTATAAATTTTGTAACTGACCCAGGCATAAATAATTGTTCCGATACAGCTATTAATAGTGAAAAGTCCTTTCAGTAAACTATAATTCATTGACAAAGATCATTCATAGAATACTGCTCGTGAAGCTGAAAAATAAAAGACTAACATTTAAAAACTTTCTTTGAACGATAAAACGTCAATGTCAATACTACAACTCTGTATTTGGATTTTTAACAATGTGTTGTTTTCTACTGGATATCATAAGCTTAAATTGTTTGTATACCTTTGTTATAATTTGGTATGAAGCATAAGAATAGCGTTGTTAGACGTTCCGATTTACCCAAGATGTCCCGGATTTCAGGCATAAAATCAACTGTTGGGACAGTTTCTTCTAAAAAAATACTGAATTGGAACATCTTGTATAATTCACATATTTTTAAAATTTCAATTAATCCGAAAAAACTTCATGCAGAATAATATTTTTGCAAAATAGTATTATAAGAAAAACATTATACAGCTATAAATGATAGCGGAATTGGGCAATAGGAGAGGAGAAATGTGGGTTAATCAAACTGTAGCTGGCAAATCTATCAACCGAGAAATATGTGTATGCAAATGTGTTTCTACTAGCCGAATGTCTTATGGATCTATGCACTTGCGGATACCCGGCGTGTGCTATTTCGCTAAAAAAGAAATATGTAAATTTTGTTGATTTGTTGGAAAAAAGGAAGTTTTTGTATGGGAAGATTCGAAATCAATTTCATGAAAACGAATGTTTTGGAATGTTTTGCCTAATTGCCATTGAATGAAACAGAGATTATATTTGTGAACGTCTAGCAGAACTTACATATATGTATATACATACATAATGTGTGTGGACAGAATTATGTGCTCGGGTTTGTTTCTAATGTTAATCCTCAAGAGTCGCATATTTCCGTTGTAGGTCCCTACCTAAATGTTTTTCATTTTAAAAATGATTTCACAGGCACTAAGAGATTAGTTTTTTTCTTTTTCACCCTCAGAAATTCAAAATAAAATTTGGATTTTATATGAAAATGACAACAAAATAGCTGTCACAAGAAAAAGTCACAAAAATACGATTATCAATCAGCATGTGACAATCACCTTACGCAGACCGAATTTGATTATTGTGACTGTCAACTATCAGAAATCACCTTAGCCGATTCCACCCCTATATTTTGTCCCTTTTACCGTACAAATAAAAGGCAATCATTGAACCGTCATTATCATTAATGTTCAAGACTTAAGCTTATATTAGACGGTCAACATTGATGGTCATGCATTGACTCCTTGACGTTACCAGTAACATCGTCAATATTCTGTCAACGTAGACCACGTCAACGCATGAAATGTTGACGATCACATAAATAGTATTATCGAACAATACAATGTGGATGGATGAAAAACCTCTAAAAAATCAGAAATTGACGGAAAAAGGTGATTTTAGGGCAATCACATGACAATTGGTTCGAAATATACCTTTGCCGTTAAAATATAGTTAGTCTTCAATCTGTCAAGCCATCAAATGTCAAATTCCCTCAAAGGATGGCTACGATTTCAATGGATTGAAAAAATCTCTAAAAATCAGAAATTTTTGAAGTTTTTTTACTACAACGCAAAAAAGTATTTTAAGGGAAATCGGGTGTTATTTAGATTGAAATATACTTTTCAAATTTTGTTTCCAAAACGACTTTTTTCCACCCCCTTCGTGCAAGCTGAGGAGAGGGAAAAAAATAATGGGGTCCTATGTTTTCAAGGGTGCTGAATCCGACGAGAGTTCTCGGGTCATCGTTCGACCCTTGGTTTTCGATTTATAAGCAACATTTCGGGATTGTGGCAGCCCTTCTCTTGTCCTTCTGACAGTGTTGCCACCTTGGCAACACTTCTTAAAGTAAAGTTGGGACATGGACTATTTGTATACTAAGGCCCAACCCGTCCGGTCAAATTGAAAGGTTGGTCTCACTAACAGTCCCACTAAAAGATTAAAATTAAAACCGATAAAATATAACCGGTGAAGTTTCTACTTTTCTCCTTCAAAAATATTTTTGGCTCACCCCAATCCACTTTTTCTTTTCCGATAAATCGTTATTTACTTTTTAGTTTTCACCTGACTATACTGACACAAAATATCCCATTATTAAGAAAAATTCAAAACTTCCCATAAACTCTCTGATAGTACCATTAGATTCGGCGGATAAAAATACAAACAAAGTGAAATTTTTTCTTTAAATCGCAGTTTGTGGCCCCAATGTGCAGCAGTGGCAGTGGCCGGCGTTTTGTAACACATTCAATCTTAATCTTTTGCCCACTATACACTTATTTTTGAAGGATTCTCTTCATAAAAATTATGATCGAAAAATTGTCAAATTTCTTTATACATATGTAGATGAAAATGATATTCGACTTTTATCTCACTCACGTTGATTTGAACATGAACAAAAAAAAAATGATTGACATAATTTTTGCAGAGTACTTATGTAACTTTCTAAATTTGTTTGTATATTTTCTCTGAGTTCAACAGAACTAATTATAGAGCCACGACAAATTAGTTATTAAGATAAGATGAAAAGAAGTGACATTAATATAAATGATGTTTACGTAGATGACTTAATTTGAGTGTAGGTATACAGTTCGAAGAAATCAGTGATGGATTCAATTAAAGGACAAATGATGGATTCAAAGAATAATACTATTGACAAAGGACCTTTGAAATATAATGGCATGAAGATTGAAAGAGATGGGCTAAGAGGTTTGGTAAGTACTTCTTAGAAAAATAATATTCGAGAGCCCTTAAAAGATTTTTGTATTTAGAGACGAATTGCACATGATACATTAAATTGAATCCTGGAAGGATTTTTATACTTTGCGGTAGAAAAATATATTAACGTGTTTGCTAATGTAACTGTGCAAAATTGTACATAAAGTATAATTGATTTTATTTCTAATTGTTGTCTTCTATAAGATAAATTGCATACAAAAGAAAATCACTTTTGAATATCTTTCACTGTAAAAGTTGTTCTGTCTATTACAAAATCTAAACTGCTTTCTTCGAACTCTCAGCTTCATATTAAAATGCGATAAAATGATTCTTGAATTTTTGTTTAGGAATTTGAGAAATGGTAGCTATTATCTCTTATATTAGCTCTGAGGATGTTTTGGTATTATGTATTTGGTTCTTAAGTAAATAGTAAATACAAGCTGATGAGTTTTTGAGCAGTTGTATCATAAAATGGTAAGTGTCACGCCTGTATATAAATAATTACATGTTTCACTACTGGAAGAGAAAAAATTAAACAAATTGATAACACTGGTCAACACAAATTTTGTAACTGGGTTCTGCATATGATTTTCTTAATCCTTATACATATTACTTATTAATAAATACAAATAGTCTTGTTTGAAAGAAATTGCTCTTGTACTCAGGAGCACATTATTTGAAAATTCATGAAAATGTGCTATGTTAGAATCAATTAGAAAAGATAACTTAAGATAATAAGACTTAGATACACCAAAACGCTAGAATGTGTAGGCTGGTTCGAAACAAAAAAAAAGATATGAGAGGGGGTGTCTATGCTCTCCTGTTTAGGCAGGAGGGGTAATTTTCTTTAAAAATTTAATTAAACTAGAAAAAGAAATATTAAAAATGTTGTTTTTTAATATTTGTTTTTCCAACTGCAAACTCCAAAATGATCAAGGTATATTTTTAAGTTAAGACTCCATTCTTGAATTTAGTTTTTAAATTAAATCATTACCTTGAATATTTTTTTTTTTTAATAAATTTTCAAACACAGAATTTTGAAGACAAAAATTATTATTATTATTTTTTCTTAAATTAAAATTTTCTTAATTTTACGTGAAAATGTTAGTTTTTTCTTCTCAATATTTAATGTTTTCACCAATCTATATGTATATAATTTTTTTAAAACTCCTTTTTTCTTCATTATATTGTTTAATGTTTGGTACCAACATTAAAACGGTTATTTTTATTAACAAACACACTGATTTTGGAATGTGCTATTCTAAAATTATACCTATAGAATAATTTCCCATCATTGTTTCATTATATTGACCTTGGTAATGACGATTACTTTCGAAGTCCATAAAGTCCTAGCAGGTAAAACGTTTTCCTTTTTCTTCTGAGTATGCTCCCAGTGAAGTTTTTAATTTTTTTTACTAAATGACCGTGCAGAATATTCAATCTTAGAGACATCCTGCATGTCTCTTAAGTTTCTTAACATATTTTCAAAAATGAAAATAATCTGAATTTTGATAAAATAACCACATACATAGCAAAATGCATTGGCATCACTTTAACACATTCTCAACAACATGTTAACGTCCTTAAATTTCAAAATAAAAATGTGTGTAGTTTGTGACCCAAATATAGTTTAGAGATACCAAATGGGCGTAACAATTGCGCTCCCCTCTCCTCTTTTAAAGAAAATATTAAAGCAAACATCTATTATTTCTAAGGAAACTATGGTAACTGTATTTTGACTAAAAGCAAACCTTAGGGATGGTGTGGGTAAAAATTTTAAAACTTTTTTTAAAAATCCAAAAACTATTTTTTGGAAAATTTTGATATGCAATATTATTTTTTTTTATCTGAGTTTTGTACATACAAAAATTCATCTAAATCCGTTTAGCCGATAACGAGAAAATTAAAAATAAAAAATAACGTTCTATGACAGGTACTATTAATAGTTAAGTGTAAAATTTTATAATTTTTGGTAGTAGATCGTACTAATTTTAGTTTATGAAAAAAGTTTAACCAAAATCGTAAGAGCCGTTTTAGAGGTACCGTTATTTTTTGATAAATGTAAAATTTTTTCTAAAAATATTTTAGAGAGTACTAAAAAAGTCTTAAATACCGAGTTTCAAACAAATCGATCATGTCGTTTTTTTGAAATATTTGATTTTCCAAAAAAAATTTTGAAACATTTTTTAAAAATCCAAAAAATATTTTTTCAAAAATATTGGTACACAAAACTATTTATATTTTTTGGAAGCTTCTGTGTAAAAAAAATAATTGAAATCAATCGTACCGTTTTGAAAAAAATCAAAAATTAAAAAAATGGTTCTTTGGGAGGTACCATTAATAACCATTTCTGAAAAATGGTATTCCACCAAAAGAAAGCCTTTACTAAAATAAATTTATTGAATTTTTTTTAAGAAAAGTTGTCGAGCCGTTTTTGAGAAAAATACGAACATGTAAAATTGTTAAAAAAAATTGTATGGCAGGTCCCGTTATTTTTGATTCTAAAAAAAAAAAATTAAAAAAACGTGTGGGCATAATCACCAAAAACCACTATGTACCAAGTTTGAAGAAAATCGATCGAGCCGTTTAGGCTGTAGACGAACAGACAGACAGACAGAATTGTGCCACCCACTTTTTTGGTGTTCTCTATCATCGTAATATCATGTTTGATTGTTATCTCAAACATTTTTTTTGTCCACGAATCCAAAACTTGCCTTATAGTACCTATAATCGCAAGTAAAAATTATGAAATAAACCCAGCTACAAAAATTATTTTTTATTTTGTTGAGTTTTGTAATTTGTGGAAAAAATATGAAGACCCAGACGAAATTACAAGAATTTAAAATTAATGCTGATCCCGTATTAAAAATTTAAAGTCTATGTCATACTCTTAACAAAGGCATTTCCAAATTTATTCTTTTTGTTTGTCAACTCATTTCCAATTTTGTTGCTTCTAGATATGGAATTCACGATGCACGGATATAATTCTAAGAAAGTCTAGATTTTACATGAGAAATTAATCAACTTAAAGTGAGAGTTTTCCCTACTGAGAAACCCATTCACTTTTCAATGAGAAAAACTTCTTTTTTCCCACTTCATATGAGAAATGATTATGTACATCTTTGAAAACAATTTCCCATTAAAATATCGTTTGTTAAATTGTTTTCATGTGTGGCGGTTAAATTTACCACAACAAGTTTCAACAACCTTTTCTCATTGCTTTTTTCCCTTTTTAGCCTTTCTTTCCGTTGTGACTCCAAACCAGTAGAAACCTGGTATCTATCATTGGTCAATGCATTTGTTTTCAGAACATCTGAAGAAAAACACTTTGCTGTACCAAGAATCACGATTTTTCCAAAGTTTTCAAAAAGCGTCGTAAAATTAAGCAACGAAATTTGGTTCATTTGAATAAAGGCAGTTGTGAAATTACTAGTTGCATTCGTCAATATTTCTTGAGAAAACTAGTTCAAAATTATATAGTTCAGTAAATTTAACGTGAAATAGACAAATTTTGATGAAAAATGGCAAGAGCAAAAATTTTAAATACGGCCAAGAAGGCAAAAATAAAAAGTTGGTCACAGTTATATAATTTTGTATCTTTTGTTGTCCTTAATTCTTTTATAGCTTTAGTACAAACATTTACAAAACTACTAGTCGGACAAGCTTTATCTGGTCGCAATGGTTAGAAAATGCACTTTATAGGTTGCATTTTCCGATAAATGTACCTATAATATAAGCAACTGCTATAAATGGGGTGTCAAATGAATCGGATCCATGAAATAACTCCCCAAAGTGAAAATGAAATAACTCCCCAAATTTGGGCCTAATTTCATTTTGAAATAAGTCCCCAAATTCCAAGATGAATGAAGTCCCCAAAAGTCGATGAAATAAATCCCCAATTTTTGGAACTTCCCAACTTCATACAAATTTTGGGGAGTTATTTAATTTTATTTTGGGATTATTTCATTGGGGAGTTATTTCACGGAGCCGGCAACACTGTCGTCTACACGATACCGATGGTCGGATAGACTTTTTTTGGCTGTTGCGACGAGTCAGACCATTTAAAAAAAAAAAATGGTATTTTCTTAGCACTGCGTTTTACATCAGGGAAAATTGAGTAAAATCATATCAAATAGCTAGGAAAGTGGTCTTAACCACTTTTTTTTTTCATTTTCATCCAAGGATGCACAAAATCCTTAGTTTCAGAAAAATGGTCGGACTCGTGGCATCAGCCAAAAAAAGTTTATCCGATCGTTGGTATCGTGTAGAGGACAGTCCTACTTTTCATTTGATACCCCATTTATAGCAGTTGCTTATATTATAGGAACCTACATTAATCGGAAAATGCAACATGAAAAGTGCATTTTCTAACCATTTCGACCAGTAGTTTTGTAAATGTTTGTACTAAAGCTATCAGTTGGCATCCAATTTTTGCGTGGCCGCGAGATAGGTAATCTTACGGTCGGCTCCCGGACTATTAAAAGTGGCAAACTGTTTGTGTTCAATACAAAATGGGAATAGATTTTCTTACCTCTTGATACTCCCGATATAGGTAGTTAAATGATAATAGTTAATACATAGTTAAATTTAATAAGAAATTATGGTAAAACTTGTAGTATGAAATAGTTTTCAATAAAAACAAATTTTAACATGCCCCATTAAAGACCCAGGGCCGAGGGCCCCCAACTGTCTTAAGACGCCCCTGACTACAGGCCAAAGCCAAACTAAAAATAATTGACCAATGGTTTCATCAGGGATGAAATGAAGTTTAATTAAGATGGACCCGATGGCTACAACTTTTATTTTCATGATTTGTGCAAAGAGGAACGACTTTTAACATGCCATCATAGCCGAGAGGGTGGAGTAATGGTCTGGGGTGCGATCACCTATTATGGAGCACTGGAGCTTAATGTTCAAAGCACAAAAATGACGGGAATAACCTACAAGGGAGTAGTGGAATCGCAGCTTTTCCTAAACTGAACGACTTTTTTAGACCCTTAGCATGGATCTTGCAACAGGACAACGCATCAATCCATACTGCTCGTATTGTAAAGTCGTATATTGCAAGTCAACAGGTTGAAGTGATGCCGTATTCACTTGACCCTAACATTATCGAACATTTCTGGGGGTGGCTTACACGCAAGGTATACGAAGGAGAGCGGCAGTACGAAAATAAAGAAGGACTTATCCATGGCATTAAGTCTGCTTGGGTCGAAATATCGCTGAATTATATAAAATCTTTGCTTTGTATGATTTAGTTCCAGATCGGATTTTTGAATTAATTTAAAAAAACGGTGGTCATCACTACTTAAATATTTGTTTTATTATTGTTTATAATAATTATCACAAAAAAGAATCAATTAAATCAAAATGTTAAACTTTTCCACAATTTTTGTTGTTGCCTTTCTTCATGTGAAACGATTTTACTGCTTACTTTTTTGAGTATTTTTACTAACGTTGAAAACTGTTCATTACTTAAAAAAAGGAAATGATTTTTGTAAGTGTATTCCATGGAGTGATTAAAAAACCTTTGCTTACCGTTAACACATAAGTTTGTTGTGGCCATGGAAGCTGGCCATAAGAACACACCGTTTGGTAGAATTTTTTTTTGCCTTTATTCAAGTGAACTATAGTTACGGTGACCATATTTTAGAATGCCGAATAATGAACAAAATTTTACTCAGTTTTCAAGTAAAATAACTTTACTTAAAATAGAACATAATTTAAAGCTGTAAGGAATTATGTCTTTGCTTAACTTTAAATATAGATTAAGTTGTTTCTTGCACTTTACTGTTTTCAAGTGTTTTTCGAGATTGAGTTTTCCAAATTGGTTATGGAAAAAATCATGAATTTGTTGCAGTTCACATCGCCAGTCGTTTTCTTCGTTTGCAAGTCGACATTATATAGGTAAGCATTGTCTCGCCTCTAGGTGGCATCAGGGTTAACTTATTCTTTTGCATTTTTATAGATAACTTCAAGTAAAATTTACACATTTCAATTTTTACACACCACAGGCAGCCGATACGTTTTTTAAATGTTGAATGATTTTTGGCCTACACAAAATTCAAGTCCAGTTTAAAATAAATTTATGCTAGATATTTTATTCCTTTGTTCTGTGGGAAAGTGCACACAAGTATTATCAATTTTTATCATTAAATTTTGATTTTGAGCTGTTAATGTTATTGAATTTATTTGGAATACAGAACATAATAATGAACAACTTCTAAAATACTGAACATTTATATGTTTTTGGATACAAAATAATTCATAATGAACAATGTCTTCAAATACAGAACTGTTCATTATAATAATGAACGGATGGTCACCGTAACTATAGTGTACATAATGTTTGCCACAAGTTGTCCACATAAAAAAACATGTTTCTTCTACAACAAATATTTACATGCCTTTTGTGCATTGGCTTAGGAAGGAATTTTTTCTAAGGTGGGCAACCAGTCCAAATCAAACCTAATCATTTAAGAATTTGTCGATGCAAGTGATTCCTCAATAACTATGTATTCATTGGTGTTTGAGCATTTAATTAATTCCCGAATTTGTTCAAAAGAGATTTAATGAATGAAGCCGACAACGACGTCAACAATAAAGGTAGAACTAGAATAGGCGGAAGCTGTCGGAAGCGTATGTCAAACCCGAACGAAAAGAAGCTTTCCGAAACGTCAATTTCACTAGTCACCCATAATGCACTTAAGTGGTTGAAAGTGAACAAAATTAATTGATTCAGTTTTTGTAGGCTAAAAGCCATTTATTTATATTTTATATAGTGCACAAAAACCGGCATTGGCTTCACATTGCCTAGATAAAAATCATTCGTTTGATTTCGAAAATGTAAAAATTTTAGAAAATGAAAAGCACTATTTGAAAAGAATGCTGTTGGAAATGCTATATATTAATAAAAATAAAAATGTTGTTAACAGAAAATCTGATTGTGATGGCTTGAGCAATATATATAGTCATCTTTTATGATATTAAATATTCTATTACTTGTTTTTATAGTATATATTGTTTTTAATTTTGTTTTCAATTAGTAATTTATAAAATTTTTTGAAAAATTTTCATATTCAATCAAAAATTGTATAGGATACCAACTTTTTTATTTGTAAGTTTATTTTCTGTGATATTATATATGTATGTTTATTAATTTGTTATTTTAAATAAAGGCCTGACGAAGGGGATAAACATCCCTGAAACGTTGCAGATTCAAAAAAAAAAAAAATGACTTTTAGCCTACAAAAACTGAATCAATTAATATAAGAAAAGTCACTCAATAATAACAAAGTAAAAAAAAATTTAAATAATCATTCTTCAATGTTAATTTTCTTATACTTATTCACAGCACCCACAGAACGATAGGCTTTTAATTATTTACTCTTGAAACCACGAAAATCTTAATTAAAAAGAAAATTTTAAATTTTACTACACTCATAGGTTAGGTTAGGTTAAGGTGGCTGCCAGGAAAACTACTGACACACTTAGGCCAGAATAGGCCCATTGTGATACCACATAAAGACTGCGAGATGACCCTCGCTAATTAAACCAATTGGAGCTTTTAATAAAGCGATGGAGACTGTGAATGTCAATTTTATTTAAATCACTGGGATCGTCAAAGAAAAAATTTCCTAAGTATATTTTTCGTCTTTGAGAAAGAGCAGGGCATGAACAAAGAAGGTGTGGGATAGTTTCTTCCTCCTCCTCGTCCATGCAGCTTCTGCAGAAGTCATTTGAAAGAACGCCTAGTCTATTGGCGTGTTTGCATATGAGGCAGTGTCCAGTTATGACACCAATTGTGGAGCTAATATGCAATCTACTAAGAGATAATAAACATTTCGATCGCTTCGGATCCAGTGTTGGCCAGATCCGTTTTGTCGCCAGGCAAGTAGTGATACCTGTCCATCTGCTGTTTGTCATCAACATGGAATCTTGCTTAAGCATAAGTTTACAAGTAGCGATTGGTATTCCAATATTCACCCTGTCAGGTAATATTGGTGTAGTAGCTCCCTTCCTGGCGAGTTCATCGGCTTTACAGTTTCCTGGAATATCTCTGTGTCCCGGCACCCAGAAAAGGTGAATGTTGAACTGTTCTGCCATCTCCATTAGAGACGATCGACAATTTCGGGCAGTTACGGAGTTTGTTGAAACAGAGCCTAGTGATTTAAGGGCCGCTTGGCTATCTGAGAAGATACGGATATTTAAAGTAGATATTACGTTTTCTTTGAGCCAAGATAAAACTTCTTTTATCGCCAGGATTTCAGCTTGGAACACGCTACAATGATCAGGGAGACGGAAAGAGAGACTAATGTTTAGTCGTTCTGAGTACACGCCACCACCCACCCCCTCTTCAGTTTTTGAGCCATCCGTGTAGAAATGAATTGCTTCATCTCTCAAGAATTCCTCATCATCCCAAGTGGATCTTGTTGGAATTGTGACCTGGAAGTTTTTGCCAAAAATCGGCTGAGGGATGGTGTAGTCGGAGTGTTTAGGGATTGATTCGAATTTGTTCAGAATGATAGTATGGCCAATAGAGTAATTGGACCATTGAGGCTCTGAGACGAATAGCTGTGCTCGCTGCCACTTGTTTAGTGTATATATCGAGGGGTGTAATGTTAAGCAGTATATCTAAGGCAGCGGAAGGTGTCGAACGGAGAGCTCCGCTGATACACATGCAAGCTGATCTCTGCACTTTGCTTAACTTATCACGATAAGTTATTTTATCTAAAGCAGTCCACCATACTGCCACCCCATAAGTGAGTATCGGTCTGATGACCGCTGTGTAAAGCCAGTGGATGATATATGGGGACAATCCCCATTTGGTTCCAATAGCTTTTTTACAGGAGAAAAGTGCCACTGTGGCCTTTCTGACTCTTTCTTGTATATTTGGTTTCCAACTCAACTTTTTGTCTAAAATCAGACCTAGATATTTAGCTTCATCTGAGAAGTTAAGTGGGATACCATTTATTGATGGAGGGTCTATATTCGGAATTTTATATTTCCTTGTAAAGAGGACAAGTTCAGTTTTGTGGGGATTTACACCTAGTCCACATTTGTCTGTCCATTTAAGTAGTTTGTTGAGAGCGGTTTGCATTAATTCTATAATGATTTGAAGATGCTTTCCTGATATTGCAATGGCAACGTCATCAGCATATGCAATTACTTTAAAGCCCTCCGCTTCTAGATTAACTAAAAGTTCATTGATCACGATATTCCATAAGAGCGGGGATAGGACTCCACCTTGCGGTGTGCCTCTGCTAACAGATCTTCTAACAGAAAAGTCACCTAATGTTGAGCTGATTATTCTACTCCTCAACATGAGGCTGATTAACTCCCTAAGTGAGCTATCAACATTCAAGTTCTTAAGCGCTGCTATGGTTGCAGTATTGCTGACGTTGTTGAAAGCACCTTCGATATCTAAGAAAGCAACCAGGGTATACTGTCTGTGATGAAGGGAATATTCAATAGTACCATTGAGTTTCTATGCATAGAGGAATCAAGATGGTTTTAGAACCTTCCTCCAAGGTAGCGCAAGTGTCTTCACTTTCAACTTTATGAGTGGAAATAAGAATTTGTTTTCGTTATTCCTTGTTTTCACTCATTTGTTGGAAGGGCGAGCGAAATGTCTGATTTTGAGGAGAATGATGATGAACGTAGTTTGTGCGTTGTTTTTTTTTTATATTTTCATGATTGAAAGCAGAAAATATCTGCAGCGGGAATAATGACTTTAAACTAATCGGAGTTGGGTATCTAACTTTAATTATTTAGGTATGAAGGTATGTAGGTATGTACATAGGTATGAAGGAATACTTTTTACTTGCGATTATAGGTACTATAAGGCAAGTTTTGGATTCGTGCAGACAAAAAATTTTGAGATAACAATCAAACATGATATTACGATGATAGAGAACACCAAAAAAGTGGGTGGCACAATTCTGTCTGTCTGTCTGTTCGTCTACAGCCTAAACGGCTGGATCGATTTTCTTCAAACTTTGTACATTGTGGTTTTTGGTGATTCTGCCGAGACGTTTTTTTCATTTTTTTTTAGAACCAAAAATAACGGTACCTGCCATACATTTTTTTTTGGCAAATTTACATAATCGTATTTTTCTCAAAAACGGCTCGACAACTTTTCTTAAAAAAAATTCAATAAATTTATTTTAGTAAAGGCTTTCTTTGGGTGGAAAACCATTTTTCAAAAATGGTTATTAGTGGTACCTCCCAAGGAACCATTTTTTTAATTTTTGATTTTCTTCAAAATGGTATGACCGATTTCAATTATTTTTTGTATACAGAAGCTTCCAAAAAATGTTAATAGTTTTGTGTACCAATATTTTTGAAAAAATATTTTTTGGATTTTTCAAAAATATTTAAAATTTTTTTTTGGAAAATCAAATATTTCGAAAACGACATCATAGATATTTTTGAAACTCGATATTTAAGACATTTTTAGTACTCTCTAAAATATTTGTAGAAAAAATTTTACATTTATGAAAAAATAACGGTGCCTTCCATACAAAAGTGAAAAAACCGTGAAGGAAAATATTTTTTTGCTTGAAAACGACTCTTACGATTTTGATTAAACTTTTTCATATACTTAAATTAGTACGATCTACCATCAAAAATTATAAAATTTTACACATAGCAACTATTAGTAATACCTGTCATAGAACGTATTTTTTTATTTTGAGTTTTCTCGTTATCAGCTTAACGGATTTAAATGATTTTTTTATATACAAATTTCAGATAAGATTAAATAATATTGCATATCAAAATTTTCAAAAAAAAAGTTTTTGGATTTTTAAAAAAGTTTCAAACTTTTTTTTTGAAAATTCGATATCTCAAAAACGGGTTGACACTTTTTGTTCAAACTTTGTTTTTATATACACATAAATATATAGTTTCCATCTGCATACCGAAATTTGTTCTTAAAAATGTTTTAAGAATTTTATATATAAAAAGTTTATTTAAAAAAAAAACCGCTCCAACGATTTTAAAATTTTTTTTCCCATACAATCATATTCCATCATGAATTAAGATGGCATACTTTTTTTTCACCTCAAACTGTCAAAAGAGTTGTTTTAGCTAATTTAAATGTCGTATTTCCTGCTTCTCTACATTTTTCTCTCATAATTACCATGTTTGTATATACAATTTTCTTAAACTCGCAGTGTCTTGAACATAAGAGCAAGTACGTGCGACCCAGTCGTGCATTTTATTTAATGTGGATATGTGATTTTTGTTTTATTTAGGTTTGTAGTTAGTTCATTTCCTTTAAATGAAGTATAAATATTTAAATGCATCCTCAATTTGAACAAAATAAAAAATGTATGGGTCGCTGGTGCGCGGATGGATAATTTCTCGTAGGAAAATGAATTGCAATTTGCAAATTGTCATTTAGGCCTATTCTGCCAATTCTGTTATTCTGCTATGAATTTTCTGTTATCAACCATAAAAGATTTTCACCATAAAAGATCTTTTATAATTGGTATTCAGGAGTTCGATATTTTATAAATTTCTGTTATGAAACTTCGAAAACGAAATCTGTTACCAAACAGGCCTAAAATCTGTTGTCATAATCAGCTGATCTGTTATGATAAAAGTTTTTGTCTGGCAAATAACAAAATGGGCCAACAATTCATTACATTAATTATTTTATTATTTAACCTGTTTGATGTATTTGAAACGGAATTGTTATATTTGTGGCACGCGTATTTATTTCAATTTGTAAATTATAGTTCAAAGTGATAAGATAATCAAAGTGACTACTTTTTCTTAGCTTATAGTTGTGCCCTGTGTTTTTCTCTTCAAAATTGTTTTGTTTTTATTTTCTTGTTTGTTTAAATAATATGTAGGGGAAAGGTTGGAACAGTGAGACTCTTTTTTTTCAAACTGTTAGAATTCCGAATTCTTTTGAGCTATGAAAATGAATTTTTGATGGTATCTTACGACATATTACCCCAACGTTTTGCCATAAAAATATAACTAAATAAATCAAAAACAACTTCCTTATAAATTGAATTATTATAGAAGGTCAAACTGTCTCACTGTTCGGCTAGGGTTCGAAGACTGAGACAGCGTAGGTCGCACAGTGGGACAACATAATATTTTTAATAAAAACTCGTCTTAAACAATTTCTGATTAAAAAAAAAACACGAATTATATTTGTTTAACGTATTGCGTATATTTATCAATTAATTCAAACAAAAACCACATTCAAGAATAAAATAAAATAATAAAAACTAAAATCACAATTCAATTCACTTAATAAAATAAAAATAAATCACATACGAGTTTGTAAATAATATTTTTCATTTGTTTTAAATACAAATATTTACCAATAGGTATAAATAAAAATAAATAATAAATTAAAAATCACATTTCAGTTAGTTACATAATGGTTATTTGTAAAAAATAAAAAAAATAAATTAATTTAAAGTTATTTGAGGTTACTTCCATAACTTTGGAAGTCTACCTCAAAAATTACCGATGATTGTTGGCGGCTGGTGTTACCACAAAGAGCCGGTGTTGGCAAAACTCTTTCGATTTCATCAATTTTTAAAGAGGCAACATCTTCAACAGCTTTTTCATGGCATCTGGAGGCGTCTTCCCGTAGCTGTACCTTTTATCCATAATTTACCGCCTCAGGATGTCGAAGATACCGACAAAAGCTATATAAAGTAATAACATAACAAACAATAAATAAATTGATCATGAATGCCGAACAGTGAGACATGTCTCACTCATTGAAAGCACACGCGCAACTGGCTGTTGTGCGGAACAGACACAAAAGTTGCGAATGGAAAAGTAATGATATTGTCTGCATCGACATGTCTGTGCGTGTTTCTGGGAAGCTAAAAAATAGAATGTCTCACTGTTCGTACTGTCTCACTGTTCCAACCTTTCCCCTACCTATTTGAATTTATAAATAAAAAACTTTGTTTGAAAAATATTAAAATGGTTGACCAACATTTGTTTGCATTTATTTTTTAAGATTTAACATAAGTTGAAAATAAATTGTTGTTTGTCGTAGGTATTTGTTACTCGCGTAAATTGTTGCAATTTGATTCTCATTTGAATTCCGTAAATTTGTCCAATTTGAGAAGCTGTATGAAGCATAGGTACATTGGAAACATCTAGGCATTACTTTTTGATCTTGGTTCATTCAAGTGTTCTGTGCTTTCATAAACAAAAAAAGCTATGCTTAAATTTTCTTATTTGTTTATAATATACATACGTTTTAACATATTTTCTTACATTTTTCACCTTTTAAAAATATTTTTTTGACGAAATAAGAGATAAATTATCCTTTTTTACTTCATATTCCTGCGTACTTTAGAAATCTTTTATGATAAAAGTCAGAAAAGTTTGTCTTTTATTCTTTTACGATTTATAACAGATTTAATAACAGATCTTGGCACGCTGAATACCAAAAATACGATTTGTAAAAGAATTTGTTCTGAGTTCGAAAGTTTGACAGATCATAACAGATTTCTTAGCAGATTTAATAGCAGAATGAGCATGCCGAATACCAAAATCATAATTCATAAAAGATTTTTTGACAGCTTAAACTTTTGTATAGAAAATTATAGCAGAATAACAGAATAGCAGAATAAAAGATCACGCCGAATAGGCCCAATTATACACTAAAGGATTCGTTTAAAAAGCAAGTGCGAACTCATAATTTTCATGTAGGTAGGTAAGGTACATACTTACATGTAAAAAAAGAATTCCATTTTTGGAAATTGGACACACGAAGAAAATGAGTAGGTCTAGTAAACAGGAACATATGCATTTATGAAATTAAAATTTAAGTTAATTTTAATTGAATCGTTTATTTTGAAAAGGAGACAGGTAAATTTTGGGAAGTTTCAATACCTATCAAATTTTGAAAAAGGTTATAAAGTTCCAGCACCACTCTTTGAAAATAATTAAACCAGAGCTAGTGGCATGGGCGCCCGCAGGATTTTGTCCAAGGGGGCAGACACCAACCGAATTTGGAGATATAAAATTTTCGAAAAAAATGTAGGTATATTAAAAAATATATATATATGTATATATTTTTATGTTTTTTTATATGCAATATTATTTGAATTTTTGTATGAATAATTTAATCCTTACCCGTTTAGCCAATAATGATAAAATTAAAAATCCATAATAACGTTCGATAGGAGTTGATAGTTATCCAGCGCAAAATTATTTTATATTTAATAGTTAAGACCGTATACAAAATGAGGTTTTTTTCCTCGGGTTTTTAACATTAATTTGTATTATTTTTTAAAATATTTTGAAGAATGTTAAGAACTCGTTATAGACCAAGTTTAAAAAAATTCTTTTTGAATATACCTTGTGAGTTCTCAAAATTTTTGTAATTGTTTGTAATATTTTTTAAAACCCAAAACAACTTATCGACCTCCTTTACCGGTATCGAGATCATCGAAAGTCATTAAATAATAATTTTATTTTGGGATACTATTAAGTTTTTTTTTTAGTTTGTAGGGTAGTTTTTTAGAATATATTATTTCTAAAAATTAAATACCTATTCTTAAGACTATGGTTTTTCACTACGCCATGACGCGACGATGAGTTTATTGGGCAAGCTCGTCGCCATGGCGGGCGTAGTGAAAACTTGCAATCTTAACAGGCTCTATTGATTGTGTCGTCACACAGAAAATGAGATAGCTAGATACATTGTACAATGTTCATACATTGATCCTGCTTATACATAGAAAAGAGGATGGACCGGTTCAGCTACCTATACAACTATGTATATGTTTGGGTTGTTTAAATTTCTTGTGAAAAATAGCTGATACAAAACAATTCAAGGTATCTGAAATTTAATGAAATTTTCAAGTAAGCTTGATAGTTTTGAAGATAGAATAGTCGAACGCAAGGAACAGTGGCGTATCCAGAAAAAATTTTGGGGGGGGCCCACCTGAATAATTTTTTGAAATGCACTGTAGCAAAGCTCTTGTACTGTGCATACTTTTTTTTATAAACGTTTTTTGAAGGATTCAGCATCCAAAAGAGAACTCACGTGATACTGAGAGTAATTGTGCTTTTCAAATGCTTCTAGAGTTTTTTTTTATTTTTTTGAGGGGACGAGATACTAAATATCCTATTTCAGCATTATGTGAAGTGGCTTTTCCAAAAAGCACACAATATTTACAAAATGCTCCTTCGTTAATCTTTGAATAAGTCAACCATTCATACTTTGTTAACCAAGAATATTGAAATGATCTTTTGTGAGATCCTTCATGCATGTATTTTACGCATCTTCGCACCTACTTGCAATTTTAAGCTTGTTAGCAAAACTAATTTTTGCGCCTACATAACACTCTCCTTACTCCTCCCCAAAACACAAGCGTAGCTTCTTACCTAATATAAATGCTCCCCTTTGTTTTGTTTTTGGTTTTCACAATTGCTATTCACGTTCACGAAATTAAATTTAAAAAAAAATGGAAAACAGGTTTTGGAGGGAAAAGTACGAAACATTTTTCTCTCTCTCCTCTTTGATCGAGAGTGAAGCACATTGCTGCCTGCTGCGGTGCTGTTGAAAGTACTATAGTAACATTCTGCTTTCGGCAATTTCGTACTACCGTCTCCTCGTTTCACATTCAAAAAACTATTTTTTCAAAGTTCTTGTATCCAAAATATTTTACACAAACAGCAAGGTGTAAAGTCAACCTAAAAAAATTTATTTCGTTTTTAAATTTAATGTTAATATTGAAGCAAGATTTTTAAATATGAATGTTTTTAATATTGCAATTCTTGTTACAATAATACAAACTAAAATGGAAGATAAATTTCTGGTTGTTAGTAAATTCAAATTGAAAGTTCTTAGTCAACATTTAATATTTTATATAAAGTTATGAATTATTCAAACGAAATGTTTGGTCAGTGTTTTACAGACAAATATCATTAACTGCGAATAAGTTTTTTTTTTTTTTTTTGAATAGCTATTTAAAATGCTCATGTTTTTGTACCTTTGTTATACTATGTTATTTTTTTAGTTAAAGTCATGCATTGTATAAGTTTTGTGCTTATTTTCTTAAGACGGTTTATTAACAATAATTGTTATTTTGAATGCAAAATATTAATCTAAAGAATTCCGAACGATTTATCGAATTATGTGGTTTGACTCAAAAATCAGTCGATAAATAAAAAATGCCGAAAAAAGTTACCCCAACCCTCAACGTCAGCTAGGGGTCTAACTCAAACAAACACAAACAACCGTTTCAGAACTTGGGAGGCTCGAGAATCTGAACTCCCTCTAAATCTCTAAGATTTACGAAAAAGTTTCAGTTAATCATGTACACTATGATGAAATCACCTGAATAATAATATGATCTTTGAGGCTTGGAGGGGGCCCAGGCCCCCTGGGCCCCCCCCTCAATACGCCACTGGCAAGGAATGGTTCTTTGATGCACATACTTTTTTATAAAACATAATTTTAGGCAAACAACAATCCCAATGTATCTGTCCATTTTCTTGAGAAACAATATCCGTCTCATGGATATTTGAGTTTGCCTGGAACTTTTTAAAATATCAATTTCCTATAGGTACCTTTTTATATTGTTTTTTTATGCGGCTTATTTGCAGTAGTGAATTAAGTATTTGGCTGCAGTTTTGGCACAATTTAAAAAAATCAAATGATTTTGTCCTGAAATTGAATAGGTAATTTGCTTCTTATATAAAGTGTTCCAACAAAAAGTGGAACAAACAACAAATAAAAATCTCTTTCTGTCAATTTTGAGGTTTGTTTGGAGTCACAACCTTTTTTATGACATTTTTTAGGAGTTTAATCTCAATTAAAACATAATTTATTCAGTTTATCAAATTATCCATTTTCTGGGCTAAAAAAACATAAATAAAATGCATGAATGTGTCACACGTACTTGCTCTTATGCTAAAGTGGCTTAGAATTTTAAAAATTGCTTATGGGTGTTTCCATTATTACGGGTGTGACAGTAGTGATACTCAGATTTTGAAATAATATTCCAAATTAATTAATTTTAAGAAAGAAATCTACAAGTAGGGCTGCAAGATTGTTCTCTAAGCTTGGTACAAATAGCTACAATAAACGAAAATACTGTGATTTATTTATTTTGTCCTGTACAAAGTAAATAAAATCGATATACCTACATTAAATACTGGGTGTTTTGCATAAGTTTTGATAAAAAGCAATATTTTTTTTGTCTAGAGATACTCAATATATACCTCAATTATGTACCTACATTAAAAAAAGAGCTTATTTTAAAGGATTAATGTCTATTTTAAGAAGTTATTTATTTGACGTTTGGTCAAGTTTTCATGATTTTTTATTTATTGCCAGATATGTTAAGGATTTTTAGTGTACGTTATAAATAACAAATTGTAAGTATATAAAAATACGGGTGAGTTATCAATTATTCTTTATCTTGGCTTAAATAGCAAGTTAAGTTAGAACTAAAACTTCAACAACAAAAAAACACTTCATAACACTTCGTTAATTTTTCTTTAATACTTTGTTTTCAGGAATGTGTGAAGTTAGCCCCCTTTTTTTGAATTTGTTATTTTTGAAAGTTGTTCCAGATTGTTCCAGATTGTTCCCGATTCGTTCCGGATTGTTTCAATTTTTTTTCAAAAATATTTTCAAATTAGGGTCTTAGACCAAAAACATCGTTTTTGACCTAGCCCCTAGTTCTAGTTGTTCTGAACATTGTTCCAAGTTTTTGGACCTCTATGTTCAAAAGAATTGAAATTCTTACTTCAAAATTTTTTTCGAGTTAAGAAAAGTGTTGTAAACATTGTTTCAAAAAATTAAAGTTGGTAAATGTTAGCAAGTCTTAAACACAAACATAACAACCAAAAGATTTTAAACCTAAAAAAGAAGATGAAAAAGAACTTAAAGACTCTTCGTTAATATGCGATATAATAAATAAATAAATAAATATTAAAAGAATTATTTATAAAAAATGCTCCTCCCCCCTCTTCCAACCAATTTTTTTTTTTATAAAAATTCAAGCTATAGTCAATGCACAGATAAATAAAATAGTCGTAACCTTAATAAGCATTTAAACGAATTTACTAACCACTCACTCATGTTTTTTTCTTTTTCTCTCATCCGAATCCGACCAAAGTAATTACTGCATGGTTGTTAGTGTACAACACATAGATGAAAACCCTACCTCGTAATAATTATTACAACAACACAATCAAAAGAATCAGAAAACTAAACAAGAAAGCTGAAAACAACCCCCATCTAAAAAAAAACTCAGTTTCTATGTGCAACAGAGGCAGGCGAGGATCCGAGAATATCATCTCTTGTTGTGCTTGTGCTCGTGGTCGTGATGTCGCATTGTACAAGTTTCATCTCAACTCAATTCTCTTTGGCAGCGTTTTTTTTTAAGTTTTTTTTTGCTTGAGAATTTTAGTAGGTAGAGAGATTTTTTCTTGGTGGCAACCAAATATACTCCATTGCATGAGTATCTTTTGTGGCAAACGTCACCATCAATCTGTTATGAATTGAATTCCTTTCCTTTTTATGCACTTACGCCCTGCCTTGGATATTTGTTCTGTATATCAACTCAAGGAAGATTCACTCAGCGATCGCAGCGACCCTATCGGCAGAGACGTAGAAGATTTCTTCCTTCAATCTTGATTCCTCTATGTATAGAACAGTGCTGCCACTCAGAAATTTAAAAAAACATAGTTTAAAATCATGATTTTAGTTAAAAAATCATGATTTACATATCTGAGTTGGAAAACTGTAAGAGATATTAAAAATTTTAAACTACATCGTAACAAGTAGGTAGAACAAATATTTTCAAATATTTATTGAGAGCATTTATTAAAAAATACAAAAATGGAAGGAATACGAGTATATAACATTAAAATAAATTATTATAATTTATATACATATTTATGAGTGCTATATTATTTGGGTTGGCTACGAAATCTCGCAAATCAAAATCTCGCATTCGAAATCTCGCATAACGAAATCTCGCAATTACAAAATCTCGCTTTTCATAATCCCGCAATTACAAAATCCCGCTTTTCATAATCTCGCAATAACGAAATCCCGCAAACTAAAATCTCGCATATCAAAATCTCGCAAAATTGAATTGACTTGCAACAAATAAATTTTTTTAATCAAAATCTCGCAAATTAAAATCTCGCGCGAGATTTACATTTGCGAGATTTTGATTAAAAAAATGTATTTGTTGCAATGCAATTCAATTTTGCGAGATATCCTACCTACTGCAAAATATATAATCCAGTGTCTGGGTACTTTAAGACCACACTGTTATTTATTAATTTGAACTTTTGATTTTCAATATTATTGCTTTCAAAAGAACAAGAAGGAGAGAGAACATGGAGATGGTACATCCAGTTGTAAAGTATCATGTGCAAATCGCATTACTCGTATTTGGCCTTGAACAAGAAAATACTTTTAGTTCCATTATGAACGCGTAAATGACTATAGAGGTTATTAACAGTAATAAAGGATGTACACATTTTTTTTATTGACAGGTACAGTTATTAGTTGGAAGGAAAATTATCCAAAGTGCTCTTGGGTAGGTATATTCTCAAAAAAAAAAAAATTCTAAAAGTCGTGTGTGATTCGTTGCTGTGAAATTTGAAATTGCGAGATTTTGATTTGCGAGATTTTAAATTGCGAGATTTTGGTTGAAATTTGCGAGATTTTTAGGTTCAAACTGTAAATGCGAGATTGTGAAAAGCGAGATTTTGTAATTGCGAGATTATGAAAAACAAGATTTTTAATTTGCGAGATTTCGTTATTCGAGATTTTTAAAAAAATGCGAGATTTCGTTATTCGAGATTTTGGTTTACGGGATATCGTAGCGCTCCCATATTATTTTTGTTCACAATTTCAGGTACATAGGTATTATATAGCACATTGAAAATCAAAAATATAGATAGTATAAAATATTTTTTAAATTTTACGTTAGTAAGTTAGAAACTTGAATCTGGAGCATAGAGAAATGAAAAGAAGCATAATCTCTGGATTATTTTTGCTGAGAATGTGTGTTTGTGTGGTGAGTAGCAGTAGAAATTAGAAAATCATGATTTTGGACTCGAAATCATTAAAACATTATTTGAGTCCAAAAAACATGAAAATAATGATAAATCATGATTTCTGGCAGCCCTGGTATAGAAACTCAATGATAGTACGTACCAAGTTGTGCAGGATGTGCGCGTCATATGAACTCTGCAACAATGTCCTATGATGCATCTACATATATTAAAAATGAATGGTTTTGGTTAAAATTAGTTTTCAACTAAGTTTTTATCCGCCGCAATGCCGATAAACTTCTTTCAAAACTGGCGCAACTAACCGCAAGCGGTAATGCGGCCTGTTGCAGTTTGTATATAGGTACATTTGGAAATATCCATGTTTTTTTTTATTATTAAGGTTTATTTCATAGTTCTTTAATTCGAACATATTTTTTCATAATCTAGACTTCGGCACTCAGTGCTATATTGAATTCATTTTAAAACATCTTTAAAGTTATTGATAAAATTTGTCTGCAGTACTTAAATATAATTTGACAAAGGCGACTAATTAATGGGCTGATAGAATATGTATTTTCAAACCGCCTTTTGAAGTTGACATTTAATATGTTATCCATCACCTTAGTCGAAAAAAGAGTTAAACGGTCGAATTCATAAACTTTGACAGCTGTCCTACTCCAAAAAGTTTTTAAAAACTTTTGTTCACCCTTGTCCTAAAGTTATCTTACTTGGACAACGGCATCGATTTTCTAATATTTGTCAAGCTTTGCATTTTATTTAATGAACAAAGTATATTTCCAAATATTAAGAACTTTTAGAAACCGTGTAACTATTGAGTAGTTACACAGTTTCTAAAAGTTTTAAATTCAGAGTATAAACATTATTCAAGTTAATTTTTATTTAAAAAAAGAGCTTGTATTTTGAGTCATTTATTGAAAAGAAAAATTAATTTTTCCACTCAAACCATGGTATAAGAATAACAAGGTATGCTTGACAGCTCAGGCAGTTGACTCGTGACGTCATTGCGAGTGAATGATCTCAATTGTTTGTCATTTATGGCAAAGAAAGTAAACAGAAATTGTTTATATTTTGAAGCTATTTGCTATTAAAACTCAATGTAAAACAATAGATTATTTATGTTTTGAAGTTATGTTTTGTTAAATTTCAAGTAAAACAATAAATAATTTATTTTTTAAAGCTATGTGTTGGTGAACACTCGCTATGACGTCACACAAAACAAAATATGGCGACCCTTCATCTCATATACAACATACCTTGTATTTTTATACCATGCACTCAAACTTTGATCGCATTTTGAAAAGAAACTTCAAAATATGAATTTAAATATTAGACCATTAAACAATAAATCAAAAAAAAAATATCTTGGATAAAAAATCTACCTGGGTACAAATTATAATATTTATTCTCCAACAATCTTCGGTTTCGATAAGGGATGCCAAATCAAGTGTAGGTATTCCTTTTGCCACAACTATTGCTAGAAAGTAAATTTGTTTTTCCTGACGTCTCCTTTTTGATGCTCGTAGGTTTTAAAGAAATCTCAAACTTTTGTGAAAATTTTTCTATTTCTAACCAAATTTTAAAATCATTCCTTAATGTTTCAAATGTGACTGTACTAGACTGTAGTGTGTAAATACTGGCACAGAAAAAGTGTATTTTGATCCAAATGTCACCCAATTGCCCTAAAATCATCTTTTCCCGGAACAGTACAAAAACTAAAAAATTCTGATTTTGTTGAGGTTTTTTAATTCATCCACGTTATATTGTTCTCTATAAAACGCAGGCGATAGGTAGAAGCAACTTGGTTTAGATTTTTATAAAATTCTAATTAATCGGTTTGATTTGTGTGTTACAGAGCAAATAATACGTTAACCCTGAGTCGATGACAAACGAGTTGATACATACCGAAACCGAACTGTAAGCTTTAATTTTAAACAAACCAAATCGAATTACGTTTCGGTTCATGTTCCAAATTTGTCAGATGTAGCGATTTATCGCCAAACAGACGATTTGAAATTTCATTTTGTGGCAAGAAAATTGATTTGACGACGTACACAAAACAGGCAATATTTTAAACTTTTGGTGATTTAAATTTTTTGAATTCAAGTCTTTATTTTTTTTCAAGCTTTTACTTAAACTTAACATTCGTTTTATGATGGAGCTATCGTAGTATTAAATCTGAACGCATCCCAAAACTGAAAAAAGATTTCTTTCTTATTCCTAAATTAATTTTAATAAATTTTTTAATTTGGTTATTTATAGAGTCGAAAATTTTGCAATTTTGCGTTTTTTGGCGATTTACATATATCTTACGTTTGGTGATTCCGTTTCTTAAACCTGACAAACTTCTCATCTCCAAGGTTCAAGCTAACTCGGTTTGAGACAAATTTAAACCGGTTCAACTAGGTTTGTGCTTGCCTTAGTTTAATAAATTGGGTTGATGCTTCTCGGACAGTGATGCAATGTGTAAATATAAACAAAATTAAGGTGGGCAAAAATTTTTTTATGTGACGACCAACTGTAACTGTAGGCAAAATTTAAACTTTGGTGGCTGAAATTTCATTCACAGTTGTTCAATTTTGCTTCTTGGGTGGGATGAAGAACCAGAAAATTTTAACTGCCGATTTTTCTAAGGTGGGCAGTTCATTTTTTAAGGTGGGCACTGCCCACCTCTGCTCCCCCCTTCCTACGCCTATGCTTTTGTGACAGGTGGCCAACAAGTCCATCGTGTAAGGGACAGATTAGGTTTGTTCCTTGGATTCTTCGCACTGTTTCGGACTAAATGTCAAATTTTGACATTCTTCTCTCAGAGAGAAGAAAAACTGTCAAAATGTGTGGTACGGCTTGTGCACTAATTTGCACTAATTCGGATTTAACGTCAAACGACATATCTACTTGGCTAGAGTTGCCGTACATTAATCAGAAATCTCAATCAACATTTTCAAGAATAACAACTCAAAAAAAAAATAAAAGTTAATAAAAACAAAAGGTTTATCAAGTTTATTAAAATAAAAACGAAAAATATTCTTAAATTACCTTAGTTTGAATTAAAGATTTGTGATTTTTTAAATGGAGTTGTAGTATGATTCATTAAAACCCCAAGGCGTGGATATTCATCAAACAAACGAATTTCTGCACTAAAAAAGTAAAATCACCACCAATCAAAAGGGAGTCTTGTTTTATATTTTTTACAATCCAACTATGCCTACCCCTTCTTCTTCTCTTTCTCTCTTTTAAGCAAAAATTCACTGGTTTTTTGCTTTTGATTTTGTCACGACGTGTGACGTCATAATCATCTCTGATTTTGTTCGGAGAATAGCAACAAAATAAAGTAATTTGATTGCTCTTTTAAAGCCAATCGTTTGATTAATTAATTACTAACTTTAGATTCACCTTAAAAAGAAAATAATAATTAAAGTTGGTAAAAAAGATTGTGACGTCACAAAACCCCAAGATGGTGAATTGGGTGTATAAAATGAGTATACTTTCTTTAGCCCCCTTTTTTTGTAACCGAAGATAAAAATGCACTGAAAACATCGCTTTTTATTTTTGTTTAAAGTGTACAAAAACCTAACCTGAGGGGGATTTAAAAAAAATTAATACATACACGGCGTTAAATCATAATGCTTAAATCCTTTCTCTTTTTAAACAATAACACTGAAATATACAAGAAATACTAAATTGCCAATAGGTACTACAAAAATTTTCTTCTTGTCAAACAGTTTTGCTAAGTGACATAATTTTATGAATATCATTTGATTATTTAAAAGAAAAACAAAATTAAAAAATATACACACTTATTAAAATAAAAATAAAAGTTGCACTTGGGCAAGCCTTAATAAAGGTTTTTCAAATATGAATGCAACAAACGTCTAAATTAGGTCGACTTGGCATATATGACAGCTGGTACAAAACAGCCACCAGAAATTTCTCGGACCAAATCTGGTAAGGAGGGGAAATTTTTTACTCTCTCATGACAGCTCTCTTTGGTCCGAAACACTACAAACTTTCAAGTGTGGAATGACTTCGCACTAAATCTGGCGGTTTCAAACTGTTTGAAAGTTGGCAAGGAACAAACCTATTGTTCACACGGGATTTTAAACATGACAAGTCCTACGGTCCTATCCATATTCAACGACATGTGTGACACCAAGGTAACACCAACGTAAATTTAGTATGGTGTAATGTCCAGCGTAAAGTTTCGTGTGTTTTTTGTGATTCACCAAAGAAAATGTAATTTGCTATGTGTGCTCATCGCTATCCCCTAAAATTCCGTGCGAAGGTCTACGAGCTTAGAGAAGTTAAAATTTTGCGCCATAGGATTCTTTCTCGTGATTTTAATTGGAAAATGACAGAGATAACGGTGCAGTGCAATAAGCCCGCGGTAAAAAAGCCCGTGGGTCTTGTTTCCCAAAATAAAAGGAAAAACACCCACGGGTCTATTTTCCATTTTGAAATGGAAACGAAGAGCTGTAGGCTGTTTTTCCTTTCTGTTGTGGATTTTCATTCCAATTATGAATGGAAAGAAGACCTATTGAACAAAATGGATACATAGGATATATTCAAAGATTCTTTTAATCAATGCACCCAAAGATCTCATTTCATGAGAACTAGGAACTAGGTGGACTAAGTTCAACGTAAATGGTTCAGGGAACTAGGTACTTAGTTCTCATTTAATGGGAATTATATCCACAAACAAAAAATTTTGAAATTCGTTCACAATTTTGTTCAGTTTGTGAAAAATTGCTAAAGGTCCAACATCGTATGTAAATTCTTCAACAAATTGTAAACAGTTGATTGCAATCGCACCTAATTCTCTCGTCTATTCGCAATTCGCAAAATAGTCAAAACACTCAATGCAAAATAAAAATTCAAATACGAGATTTATGGATCAAAACAACAAATTTGTGATTGTTAATTGTAACTGGTGCAATAGGTCACAGGTCCTAATCGAATAAATACTGTAATGAATTAAAATTAAAAAAATAGTCACTAGTGAAAAAGTTCATATTCACCACGCACTTATGTTCACACCTTAAAAGCCAAGTAAAGTATTTAAACTTTTCGAAAAACCCACTGAACTCATTCCTAATAATTTTCGAACTTCGGCAAATGACAATCGGTGTGACGATCATTTCCGGGGAGAAAATCTGTCTTTTTCGGTTCAACTTTCTACCTGGACGGTCGCTAAGCCTCGTGCCTTAAGTGTACTATCAGACATACTACCATATAGAGCCTGGAAATTTCTAAAACTAAAAACCCATAAAAACTTACAAGGTAAAATATAGTTTACTTATAAAAATCATATTAACAAATATTAAATTCTGCAGCAAAAGCAGCAGTATCATTATTAACTGATGAACCAACCAGGTTGAAAATTGATCACAGCTTTCATGCTACGATTTCATCAGAAAGCTATTGTCGAAAAAAAATAAGATATATTTAAATTAACTTCGGAAAGGTATAATAAAAGTTTCTTTTATTTTTTAAATTATATCTTATATTATTAACTCCGTAGTTAAGGTGCAAAATCATCACCAATCCACGTGATATCATTCAATTATCAAACCGGCAAGAGCTTGGCAAACATCAATTACAGCTTACGATCGAGCAGCAACCCCGTCCGAAAGCTTTTATCATCAATGTTCAATTCACGGTCAAGGTGATCTACCGGCAAACTATTGAATGGTTGGACTTTGGACAAAGTTCATGCTCCACGCCATCCTCCTCATCACTCCATAATTCGAAAGCTCCTAAATCGGACGTATCACACGTCAAGTAGGCATAGTTCATGATACACATCATCGAATTGATCTTGCCACTAGCTTAGGATTTAAGTGCTTAGCTCATGTGCATGGATGGCGGGAGAATTACCAACCAAACATACCAGTCACGTGGCGATATAGCTCACAAGCAGTGTCCAAAATATAATATATTATACAAAAAAAACAGCATCATTGATACTACCTAATGGTGATAAAGTACCTTATATTTAAAATCCCATAAAGTTCCGAAAAAAATAGAAAAAAAAAAATCAAGAAATTTTTAGTTCCCACCGTTCTCATAACATCTAATCCATACAATTAATACATTCATTGATTTAGCAACAAACTCTTTTAAATAGTTTATTTTGCCTACCCATAACTCCCTTATTACATTAAACAAAAAGATAAAAAAAAGGAAATTAAATTAAGTCATAATTTTTAAAAAAAGTTCACAAATGTAAAATTTTGAGTCTAAACCTAAAACACAAAAAAAAAAACAGTATAAGTGAAAAAAAGTAAATAAGAAAAAAGAGAGAGAGATATATACACTATAAAATTAAATTAAACCTAGATAAAAGCAACACAAACTCTTGAGCATAAACAAAAAGATCAACATCTACAGCAATGTGCGCACATCGTTGGATGGATCCTCATAATCATCGACAGTGTAAAGTGAGTAATGTTCATTATTTGTAACGGGTGATTTTTTAAGAGGTTTAGAACTTAAAAAAAAAAAAACACAAAAAATTCGAAAAAATGAATGAAATATTTATTTGAATCGATAGTTTGAACCTTGCAATTTAATGTTTAAAGATAATTTCATGCAAATGTTGACCGCGGCTGCGTCTCAGGTAGCCCATCCGCTGAGTCCAATTTTGGCATACTCTCACACATATCGGCCGGTATCTCACGAATGAATGCATGGATGTTGGCTTCCAGTGCGTCAATCGAAGCGGGCTTGTCCCTATAGACATTAGCCTTGACATACCCCCACAAAAAATAATGTAATGGTGTCAAATCGCACGATCTAGGCGGCCAATTGACCGGCCCGAAACGTGAAATTAACTGTTCACCAAACTCGCCTCGCAATTGCGCCATTGTGGTAGGTCGGCTGGCTTTAGTTCTTGCACCAGCTGTATCTTAAAAGGCTTTACGCCCAAATCCTTCCGCAAAATTTTCCACGTAGTGCTGTAACAAAGGCCTAACTGCTGGGAACGGCACCGAATCGACATTTCGCGGTCTTCTGTCACACTAGCTGATACGGCCGCAATATTTTCTTCACTACGCACAGTACGTAAACGTGTTGGTGGTTTAATGTCCAACAAAGTAAATTTGGTGCGAAATTTGGTCACAATCTTCCGAATAGACTGCTCAGAAGGTCGAGAATGCCGACCATAAAATGGAAGCAGCGCGCGATGAACATTTCGAACCGAGCACGAATTTTGATAGTAAAATTCAATAATTTGCAAGCGTTGTTCATTTGTAAGACGATCCATGGTTAAATTGCAAACCAAACTGAAGCTGTTTGACAGTGACATAAGGTACTAAAAACACGTCAGCTGTCAAAACCAGTGTTGCCAAAACCAAACCAGCTAAAAAATCACCCGTTATATTTGATTTATAACTTCTCTTTATTTTTATTATTACTTTTTTATACATCATACATTTATATTTCAAAATAATTCTATTTTTCATTGAACATAAACAAAAAGTCTACAATTTTTATTATCACATTAAACAAAAAAAAAAAACCGTATCTAGTTTTTATAAAATTTCCTTAATTTGCATCTACTAATTTCATAATAATATACATAATACGTCACATCTATTAAATCAGTTGCATAAGATTTCAATTGCGTTATAGTGTTAGAGGGAATAATACTTCCACGAACGCCTGATTTACTGTATCATTTTCTCTTAAAATACTAATTAGTGGAGAGTTGGAGTTCGCTTCTTTTTCTCTTCAATAGTCTTTAAAACTTATGGTTGACGATCAGCTGATCAAGATATAGGCATATAACTAAAGTTCATTGTCCCCATCAAAAATTTGCTCTTAACTGGCACCATGTATTATTAAAGTAAATTATAAAATGAATTAACTAGTGGGATAGGTTAGTTACATATAAGAATTTTCTTTTATAACGAAGCTTGAAAAAAAAAACAATATAAATAAATTAATTTAATTTGGGAAAAATAAAAAACTATGTTTTGTTTTGAAATGAAAATAAAGTAGGAAAATATTTAAAGGGGAAGATGAAGCTGAACAGATGAGGTAAAGGTATTAATAAAATATAAAAGAAAAACATCAAGGGGCTGTACAGAAAATATAGGCCAGTGCAGTATGGAGGTAGCTGTATGCTACTATTGGATAAGGGATGCCTTATAGCCTAATGGCTAACACAAACGACATCTATTGTGTTTAAATGGATCAATTATGGATTATGGAAATGATGAACAGTGGTCTTTGAGTTGTTTCTCTTATGTTATTTTATTTGGCACGATTATTTTATTTATTTGTTTGGTAGAGCAGCAAGATCCCTCCCCAAAGCCGACGAGCATTAGCCGTGCGTCGACAAGCGTGCCAACCTGCTGCATTAGAAGGGATTTACCAACCTAACTCCCAACCATTACAATACATAAGAACTCTTACACACTATCTCCCTGAGAATTATTAACACATGACGTCAAAAAGTGTGAACAAAATCATGTACATTGTAGGTACATGACATATATAGTAGTGGAGCAGCAGAATATGAAATGTCATCGCGCACAACTTTATAGTGTATCTCATACATTTTGACGTTTGTTAAAACATACAACCATTATATAGTAAAACTAGTAGCGTATTCACAGGTTTGGCACCCCAGGCCAGTAAGTTTTTTCGCCCTGTTAATTATTAATAAAAAAAAAGCAAAAATCTTTTATAAATGAATACAATTTAAATACATGTTTTTATATTTTCTGATGCACAATTGGTTACCAAATTTATGAATAGCACTGTTATAATTTGCAGATTGTGTTGAGTTAGGATTTTTAACAATGGCTTAGCTATTCTTTTGAATACAGAAAACGAAATTTCTTCACTGTAAATTGTCACTGCATTCTAGAGGAACATAAATAGGGGAATGCTGCAAACATTGAGACACTTTTTATGTTAAATTTAATTGGAATATCCCTGAATGCTTTTTAGCAATTTAAAAAATTTTGAATATTATTCGATGATATATTTATAGCTAACCAAAGTCAACATCGTGCAGAATTTGGAATTCCTAGAACTCCAATAGATGTTGTGTTCGTTTCTAGGAAAAAAGATGGAGTCAACATTCTGTGGATTCATTTTTGACCAATGGTTTTTGGAAGGGCAGACACTTTTACTATCTTAAAGAGCTGCTCTAATTTGGTTCTACTCTTAACTACTAAAGCTGGCATACATGAAAATTTTTTACAGTAGCATAACAACATGGTAAGTGAGAAATAATTGCAAGAGCCTTGAACATTCCGTTAATGTCGTAAAAAAGTTCGTGTATAGGTAACGATTATAAATGTGCTAAAAGCTAAGTGCAAAGGGCTTCTTGTGCTGTCCCGTTAAGCTTGTCGCCCCGGGCCATGGCTTCCATCCAAATACGACTCTGGGTGAATCTGACTTCTTTGGATGCAAGTGTGGAAGCAAACTATGAAAATCATTAGAGCACATAAATTTGGCAGTCGTATGAAATTCCTTTCCACTTTATTCTGACATTGTGTTAGAACTTTGTGTAATAGTGTAGATGTACTTTAATGGAAATAGTCTGTTATGCAAAAGCAACATCGATTTTTTCAAATTTGTCCTGATAAAAGCATGATTTGACAATCGAAAACGCCAGGACAAACTTTTTCTAACTTTTTATTCCTAATACCAACGCAGAGCACTCCCAAGAAAAAAAATGTCTCTAAGTATTAAACTCACATTTGTTTCACCTATCAATGCCCACCCTTTCCATTATTTGTTCGGATGACAATGCATGAGGATTTTTTTGTTTCTCGTTTGCTTAGTACAAATGCCTTTCAAGGCGTATAAGCTTATGAGGCGTATTAAATTAGTACAGGCGTTGTTGACACAAAGGGATTTTCATAAATGGACAGTTCTTTATTACGTACGAGCTTTGTTTGCTTATGAATTATGGAGCCAGCTGTTATTTTAGCCCGTCATCAATGTCGGCAGCTGTTTTTTTTTATCGCTCAGCTAAATTTCAAACCCCATCAGCCAAGACAAAAAGCTTAACATTCCTCCAAAAAATGTCAGTAGTAAAAATGCCGGGTGTGTACATTTTTCCAGCTACAAGTTGAGGAAGAATAAAGTTTTCCCATTTCATTTATATCCTTTCAAAAAAAAAAAACATCAGACGATAATACACATAACATTGGCAGAAGGTACTCTAGGCAGAAAAAGAAGTTTATTCTTAGGAAATAGTTTTCTGGCAGAGAGAACAAGCAGAAAATGCGTATATCCTTTATGGGCTTAGCTAGTTTTATCTAGGATTTAGGAAATAATAAATCGGGGACAAGGGATTGTGAGAAATGATACACGAAATTCTTCAGGGTTGACAACTCATATAACCCCTGGCGACAAAATATATTGAAGTAGGATTCAAGTTGGATTTTGCAGTTATTATGAGGAAATACAAACAAGCTCTGAAAAAAGCAGTAAGGATTTTTAAATTAAATATGAGTGTGTTTTGATTTCGTTATAGTTTTGGCTGTGCGTATAAGAAAGGGTCATGTTAAAGCTCAAACTGGATGGAGGATTGTTATTTATACATTCATCATATATGTATTATTCAATTTTATTGAATAGGAAGTCTTGTACGACTTTTGAAGAATAGTTGAGGATTTTTTAAACTTGCACCAAATCAAAAACTAAACTCACCATACATAGAATATAAATATTTGCTTGTGATACACAAAATAGAAAAAAGAAAATAAATAAAGGGTCTTTCAATGGGGACGCTCGGAATTTAATTAGGTTTATATCGCTCTTTTTAAAATTTGTTGTGAATTGTTCAATAGTTCAAAACAAATCACCATGAAAGGTAATGGAAATGAAAAACATGTGCAAATCATTGAATTTTCATTTATAAAATCGGTTTTTTGTATTTCTATTCCCGATTTTGCAATTCGCCAAATAAAAGTGTAATTGAGTGACCTGCTAACTTCACAGTGAAGTTAACAGGTCGCATGGTGTATCTCAGGAACCAAGCGTGCTAGGAACTTGTAGTAAGGCTCCAAATTTGCAGTGTTTTTTGTATTTCAAGAATAGGCCAAGTCAAAATTTTTAAGTCCTTTTATTGAAAAGAATTTCATACTGACCTGCTAACTTCACAGTGAAGTTAGCAGGTCAGTATGAGTTTCTTTTCAAAAAACAGGACTTCAAAATTTTGATCTAGCCTATTCTTGAAATGCAAAAACCCTGCAAATTTTAAGCTTTACTGCAAGTTCCTAGCATGTTTGGTTCCTGAGATACACGATGTGACCTACTTACTTCATATTGAAGTCAAATTTGGGAAATATTTAAATTGAGGACTTCAAATTTTGAATATATCGTAGAAATGCAAAAAAAGCTGCAAATTTGGAGCCCTATTGCATGTTTCTAGCATGCTTGGTGACTTGTAAAACTTCACTGTGAAGTTAGAAGGTCACTATGAAATTTTGTTCAAGAAAAGGATTTCAAAATTTTGACCTAGCCTATTCTATGCAAAAATGCAAATTTTGAGCCTTATTGCAAGTTCCTAGCATGCTTGGTTCCTTAGATACACCATGTGACTTGCTAACTTCACAGTGAAGTTAGCAGGTCAGTATGAAATTTTTTCAAATTGAGGACTTCAAATTTTGAGCCTAGACTATCGTTGACAGGTCACTCAATTACACCCTTATTTGGCGAGCTGAAAAATTGGGAATAGAAATGTAAAAAAAGGCAAAAAAACTGCAAATTCATATCAAGATCCCATTTGCGTGGGTGAAAGTTGCCCTGCTAACTTCACAGACGTGTCAAAGGGTGGGACTCCCACTTTTTGTCGTAATTTTTAATATTTTGAACTTATAAAAGTTAAATTTCCCACGCCAATTCTTAATACAAATTAATAATATTTGGTACACGTAATGATGTGGGGATGCTGAATTGAATGGAATTGCATATTTTTTTTCTACTTCAAACAGGGCCTACACAATTTTGATCAGAAGATGGTCAAACATTTTTATTTTTGTCGCCGAAATCCGTCCACTGGCACGCCCACTTTTTTATTACTTTATTTCTCAGGAACGGCTCCAACGATTTCCATGAAATTTTCCGAATTTGTTCTTATGGACGAGAAAGATATTGGCAAATTGATTTTAGTACAATCCACCCACTGTCCCAGTTTTTCTATTACCTCCTTTATATTAACTAAATTATTAATAAGATATTCATATTATGTTTATTAGGCCTTTATAGGGGACACCACTTGAAAAAAACATGCCTTGAGCTCAACCTCCAGAGTGGTTTTAAAACAAGCGATGTGCTTAATCAACTCATTTGGTTTTCCCACCCCCTATGTACTGAACGATGAATAATTATACTAAGTCTTGCTCGCAAAAACAAGATTTGAAAATTGTACACACATCAAAAGAACCATCTTTTAGAAACAATATTGAAGAAAAGTAAGCTTGGTAGTGGGTGGATCTTGCTAAAAGCGCTTTATTTATATACAGGGTGTCCCGTACCTGAGTGGAAGTTTTTAAGTTTTTATTCTAAGAAAAAAATTGTATGGGGGGAAAGTTGTATCTCCCCTCCCTGAAGCAGGGGGGGCAGTTTTTGAAACATTGACCTTAAATGCAAATAAAAAAAAAAAAACATTAAAAATCAACGAAAATACATCTAATAATTTGCTGTAGTTTTTTGAAAGCTTATACTCCATTTTTGCATTTGGTTTTTAAATCAAGTTGTTTAAGCGAATGGTTTTTGAGAAATTAAATTTCACAGTCAGAATAAAAAAAAAAAATGGGATTTTTTTTCAAAATTTTACGTAATTAAGTGCTTTTTTTGTGTTCAATTTTCAATGCCCTTATTATTTTTTAGTCCATTACCGAAAACCAAATGTAAAAATCGTTCTTAGTTTTTGAGAAATTAAGAAAAAAAGGTACTTTTACCGAAAAAAGCACGAAAAAAAGGTTACATTATGGTAATTAAAGAATAAATTAATTTTTTCGGGCATTTTTGGTAAAAGTACTTTTAGTTTTTTCTTAGTTTCTCTAAGACTAAGAAAGATTTTTACATTTGGTTTTCGGTAATGGACTAAAAAATAATGAGGGCATTGAATATTGAACACAGAAAAAGCACTTATTTCCCCCCATAAAATTTTTTTCTTAAAATAACCCCAAAAACCACACCCTTAAATACTACCACTCAGGTCCAGGACACCCTATATAGTGCAATGATTGTTCATTTTGAGACGAAATTAAAAACAAATCCTTACGCTTTGAAAGAGCTCAAATAAACGATTTGCTTCAATAGGCCTGATTTGGGTTTTTGTTTTTATTTGAAACTTAACTTGTTACTCGCTAGGACAGTTTGCAGGAAACTAATATACATATGTATATGAAAAAGGAGCGTGACACCGTGTGGGCTTCACAAAACCAAATGTGTTTCCTAAATCTTTATATCGCTAGTATGAACAAACTTTCAAAATTTATCCAAATCAGTTTCGGAGAAATCAAGATAGTATAAGAAAAGAGGGCTGGTAGTAGGCGGATTTAAATAAAACAATTCTTAAAATTTTTTTCTCGTTCATATGAATACATTTTGAAAATTTATTGCAAATCGTTGGAGGTATTTATGGACAACAAAAAAATAAGAAAAGTGGGCGTGGCAGTGGGTGGATTTTGCTTTAGCAATTTTTTAATTTCTTCTCCAAATTTTAATAAATTATGAAAGTTTCATCCATATGTGCAGCCGTTTAAAAATAAGTCAAGATTTAAGAAAAGCGGGCGTGGCACCACCCCTGGCAGGGGTAGGAGGTCATCAACTTAGATTTAAGTTGTATTACTACCCCCGAAACGACCACAAAATTTCAGCCTGTCGCTATTTTTTTCCATTTGATAGGTACAAACTACCTACCTACAAAATATAAGTAAAAAACTCCACCTTTTCACTTCCAAAAATCGAACTTTAACTTTGCTTCGATACACCCTCATGAAATTCTATCCGCCCCAGGCGGCACTTTATGAGGGGCGGCAAACTTTGCCGCACTATACACAAAGCGGAAAAAAATTAATGACTAGGTATTAGGTATTAACTGAAAAATTTTGCCGCCCTCAGAAAATGTATTCTTTATGCGAATTACTGATTTTGCAATACGAGTGGGAGTCTACGTGCTCAGAAAGGCTACGCATTGAATTTCAATGACCAAATCTACGGCTCCATGAATTTAAATATCAATACGCGAAACTACCTTGCTGATTACAGAAAGTGCCCTGCAGCTCGCATAATTATTAAATTTCGACTCCCCTTAAAATTCTATCCGGGCGGGTATTGAAACCAAAAATTTTGTCGTCAACAGAATAATCTTTCAATAAAAAGAAAATACATATTTAGTCCAGTCAATTTGTGCTCAAAAGGGCTCTTTGCGAGCTCCTGGTCAGTAATTGGCCAGAAAAGGTCAACTGGTCCCAGAAATTGGTCAGCCCTAGATAATTTTTAAATAAGGCTTAAACTTGCTCAAGGTCACGTGCGACTTTTGGCACCTCATTTAAGGAAAATATGCCAAAAATGTATAAGATTTTTAGATCGTGATAAAAAGTCAACCATTTTCAGTAATTGGTCAGCCATAGATTTTTTCTATGAATTTTTGAAGCTCGTTTCAAGGTCACAAAAAACAAATAACTTTTGTCACTTCATTTGGGTCATTTAAAAAAAAAAGTATGCAATTTGAAAGGCCTCTTCACGGTTGTAAAAGGTCAGCTTTCTTCAGTAATTGGCCAGCCATAGATTTTTTGTATGAAAATTTAATGAAGTTAAATACAAATTTCAAGGTCAAAACGATTTTTGGCACCTCATTTATGGGAAATTTGCAAAAATTTAATACCATCAGAAAGGCCCTGAGAACTATATAAAAGGTCAGCTAGTTTTAGTAATTGGTCAGCCATAGGTTTTTTTAATGAATATTTAAATTATTGTTCAAGGTCACGCACGATTTTTGGCACCTCATTATGGGAAATTTGCAAAAATTTATACCAACCGAAAGGCCCTAAGATCTATATAAAAGGTCAGCTAGTTTCAGTAATTGGTCAGCTAAGATCAAAAAGAATTTTGAAGTAAAATGTATTCATACTTCAGAATGACCATAAACATTTTTTCCAAAAAAATACCTCCAAAAAAAAATATATAATTCCAAATTTGCATACAAAATGCATTTTTTTTAATCTTTAGATTCGAATATCTCAAAAGCGTGACGTGCTAGAGCATAAGGCCAGATTCAAGCTCAGCGCATCAAGACCATCAGAAAAGTATATCTTGGTTCATGTTACAGACAAAAATTCAAATTTTGTCACACAAAATAATTCAATAATTGGTAGTTTTCGAGCCATTATCCATGTTGCGTCACGAAATTTTGTTGGCAAACCTCAGATTCGGATTCAGCACCCTGGAAAACATAAATGAAAGAATAAATCAAACCTACGCCACAATTTGCATGGTAAAAATACAATATCATTGACTGGACTAATTCCCACAAAAATTTTTCAAAGGAAATGAATGTATAGGTAACGTTGAAGAAAGTAATTTCTTTTGTTGATTTTTCTGAAATTTTGGAAACAGAAAATTATTTCTTATGCACATTGGGTTTTAGTTTTAGCTACTAGTAAAGTTTCTTACTTTGAAAATCCAAAAAATTCTTTTTTGAAGGCTTCGGTTCTAAGGACTTTTTTTTCAAACTTTTTAGGAGTTCCTGTATGCAAAAAAAAATGATTAAAATCAGTCACACAGTTTTCAAGACCAAAAATCAATTTTGTTGAGGTGTTTTTGAGAAAAATAAGATTTTGTAAAATTGGTAAACAAAATTGTATGGCAGGTGGCAGGTCCCAAGTACCTACCGTTACTTTTGGTGAAAAAAAGTGAAAAAATACATATATGAGGGGAATGACCAAAAACCACTATACACCAACAGCCTTATTCATTAGATTCCACTAAACAGATGAATAGTTATACACTGAATTAGGACTTATATAGCCACTATTCAGTGTTACACCAATTCTTATTCATAAAACATTTTCTTACCCATTATAGTTATACAACGCTTGTGTCAAATAAAGTACCAAAAAGGGAAAATCTATTACATTTTACTTGCATATCTCTAAGCAAATATCAGCTGTTTGTGAAAAATCAATAAAAGAATAATACTGCCAGTTCGGGTCTTTTCAATTTCAGTGTTAATAATTATTATTTTGAAGTTTTCTTGTGTCCTTTTTAGTAATAATTAATTGATATTTCAATAAAACTAAGCTATTTAATATTTCGTCTACTCAGTGAATTTTTATTAAAAGGAAAAACAAATCAACCCCATTTTTCCTGCTGTGACGTCGGCGGCTGCCACTGCTCCCTTCCGGTTAGATTCTTCTTAGTTTTTTTTTTATATAATACAGTTTTAGTTGTTATTGTTTATAGTAGGTATGCATATGTGCATAAATTAAATAAAAATGTTTGTGGTAAAAAACTATTTTGGTGTTTCATTTCATTATTCTTTTCGCTCGCAGTTTTTATTGGGAAGAATAGGTTATGCATGTGTGTATAGGTATACACATCTGAATATTTCACTATTGTGAGTATATTAGTGACATTCCGATACTTATATATCCTTATATTGCCACTATTCAACCTCCAAACGCGTTTAGCTTATTATGAGCCTATATTACGTTGTATAAGTTTTATGAATAAGGTTTTCGCGTTCAGAGGCATTATATAACGAGTGGATAGCGCTATACACTTGCTATGATGCGTTTATGAATAAGGCTGCAAGTGTAAAGAAAATCCTTCCTGCTGCTTAGACTGTAGCCGAAGGAATAAACAGACAAACAGAGACCCATTTTGCCGTCAGCCCTTTCAATCAAAATATGACATATTTTTTTCATAAACAAAATTTTCTTTGGACCAAAGCCTTTAAAAAAGCATCAATTAATTTACTGATACAAAATTCATTCGGAAAATGAGACAGTTTTAGAAAAAGATATCATCTTAAGCTTTTTTGTAGAGAATCGTAAGATCTAAAACTCTGTTATGCCCGCTATTATACATTGACGCAAGCGTGTTGACTGAGTGAGTTTGAAAGAAGTGGAAATGAATAAATAATAAATTAGGCTTTGCCGTAAAATTTTGTAGAATTTTCTTTTTTTATGTAGTTCAAAGTTGTTTGTAATTGAATATTTACAAATTTGTGAGGGAAAGGGGGCGGCAAAATTTCCACCGCCCCGGGTGGCAATAACTCACGCTACGCCACTGGTGCAGTGCGCTTCATTTGTTGATGGCCATTGTTTTCACAATCTTTTTTCGCCATAAATAACAATTGTTAGAAGTATTTTTCCTGGAAATTAATTGCAAGCAGGTACATTATATACATACCTACATAAACAGGAATAACTTGGAAAATCCATCAGAATTTCATAAGTTATATGATTAAATGGATGGCCAAAAAATTGGTAAAAAAGGTTGCATTACCATATGAGGCCATTACAACTATGTACCTTACTATAATTTTAGTGTATTCATTTTAAATGCCAAAGGAAAGCTAGCTAACCGACAAAAAATATTGTGTTCAAATAATGAAATGCTCCTCGTTTAACAGCAACCACATTTTATATTTCCCAAGGGGAAATTTGATGTGCAATCATTTAAGGAGCTGCTGTAGCATTTCCGCATAATTAGAGTTGAATTTAAGGTAGGGTAGCGATAGTTAGAGGTAGTGTGGAAGTAAAAATTTAACCACCCACAACATATTTATATCTATTCTGTTCTGATCGGAGTTATTTCTATACATCAGCATTATACCAAACCACAGATAAAATATTCCTAGGTATGTACTGTACATACCAACATATTTATATAGATTCTGAAATAATAAGCTTGATATTATTCGTATTCCCATACTAAGAACAGTTCGAAAAAAAAAATAATATGACTAGGATTCGTAAAACTAAATTAGCAAGCTACCTACCAACAAAATTTCAAAATTCATTTCCATTAGTACTTTCATACATAACATATAATACCTACCCATATTGATATTATCCACAAATCCACACTTATTGCCCGTAAAATAATATTATGCTTTTAATGAAATTTTAGCTTTTACTCTTTTCATAGACTAAAATACAACTTTAAAATTTGCTCTTAACGCGCCCAAAGACGTATCATTTCAAAAACTTAAATGCTTCCGCATCAAAAGCAAAAATTTTAATATGTGCATATTTGTATCTATATCTATGTATCTACACGGTTAAAAATTTTGGGGTACTTTTTAATATTTTCTGGGTTACATATATGACAACACCAAAAATATATTGAAATTTAATAGGTACTTGACAAATATTAAAATTTGGAAGTTAATACAAAATATATTAAAACTTAATAATATCAGATATTACAAAGGAATACGAAATCTGTATTATATTTTAATAATACAAAGGTATTATAATATAATATTTATTTCTTGAAATTTAATTTTTAGATGCTTTTCATGAAAATTAATACAAAATATATTACAAAAATAATAGTAATGAAAGACTTTTTTTCTAAGAGTATTTATCTTCTAAGTCAATTAATGGTGGCATTATATTTATTTATTTTTTTTCACATATGTGAGAACTAAAATCTTAATGCGATTGAAATTTTATCTACTAATTTGTATATTTTACCTCGAAATATTTCAACGCGCCTTCAAAATAATGCATATTTAAATTGTTTATTTATTGTTTTACTGCTGTTTTAATACAATTTGTATTGAATTTTAATACTTTGGTATTAAAAACATATGCTTCATGTTCATATTTAAATATGGCTGATGCTTGCTTGTAATGGCTTCCTGTTGTAATACAAACTGTATTAGATTTTAATACTGTTGTATTGAAAGTATACGCATCTTGCTATTTTAATACAATTTGTATTAAATTTTAATACTTTTTGTATTAAAAATACACAATCCCGAATCCCGAATATTTTAATACAATTTATATTAAATTTTAATACATTTTGTATTAAAAATTCACGAGTCCCGATATTTTTAATACAATTTGTATTAAATTTCAATACTTTTTGTATTAAAAATGTACGCATATACTTAAGTTATTAAATTTTAATGCCAAAAGATTATATTTTATTTCATTCGATTACTTTTTAATCCTTTTGGTATTAAAAATAACAATTTTAATACTAATCTATTAGAATGTAATACAAAATTATTAGAAAATCTCTTAAATATTTACGGAATATTAAAAAGTAATATTTTCTGTATTGAATACGGCTGTAATACAAAGGCTGTATTAAAAAATACCCCAGAATTTTTAACCGTGTACCTACTATCTGTATCTTATCTAATGTACATACGTATAATAAAATGCAATTTCAGAACACCATTTTGTTCTACCATTCTATATGCATTGTGCAGCCATGAGGCTTGACTTTTTCGAAAGCGGAAGCACACAACCTATGTAAAACTAAAAAAAAAAGAAAATTCCTTTTAATTTAGATCATACCGCCCAAATTGCACCTACAAGCAGAAATAGGCTTATTTGAAACACTCTTTATCATATGCATTTATAGGTACGAGTACATATAAGCGAAACGTCAAAGCAATCACGAAAACTATTAATATCGCCCACTAAACTCTGATAGTCGGAGAGCTAACAGCCACTTTGACTAACCTACTAGACACAAGGCTACAACTTTGTGTATGTTTGATTTTGGACTGTACGAAAATCACGGTCTGCCAGGGTTGCCACAGTCGAAAGGTTGCCATCAGATTTTTTTCAAAATGCAAAAAAAGGGTTATATTTAACATACTTGCACAAGGTTGAAATTTATTTATAACTAGCTGGCCCACCCAGGTCCGCTCGGGTAGGAAAAAGTTTCTAAACAATTTAACAAAACAATATCATCATCGTCATCATCATCATCATCATGATCATCATATAAATAAAATCGTAACTCGCTATACGCGTTGTCCTCGCATCACGCAAAAACTATTGGGTGTATTGAAATGCGGTTATTCAAGCACATGAAGGTACTTAAATACAATTTTATGAAGAAAAATTCACTAAATTATGGAAACAAAATTATTTCTGCTTCATTGGGAAAAAAATATTTTCATAAATATTATTTTAGCTTCAGTGGCATAGGAGTGGCATTTTAAATACTCTGTGCTCACTTCTCAAGCCTGCCATGTTGTAAACTGTCATTAGCCGTTGTATTAAGTGCATTTTTATCTTCGCTTAAAAAAGTAGCATGTTAAAATGCAACAATAATTTTGTATAATTCCGTATTGTTGTTAGCCTTATCCTTTAGTACATTTTTATCTTCGCTTACAAAAAAAGAAGCATGTAAAATACAACAACAATATGGAACTATATCGGATTGATGTTGTATTTAACATGCTATTTCTTTTTATGTGCAGATAAAAATGCACTAAAAACAAATGCACTGACGCCATGCAACATCACTTCACTAGCAAAAAACAACAAAATCCAAAGTTTCGTTGTCATAACGAAAGTTTCGCGTTGGTTTTGGAGAGGCAAAAAACTTAATTCTATCACAAAATAATATTTATCGTAAGAGCTGTTATTTTATTTTTCGTGCGCAGCGATACAAAATACGACAGATACACAATGGTAAACAACAAAAAAAAACTGTCGTCGGCGAACGTTTTGCGTAGGTTAGGGAGAGCCTTTAATAAATTCACTCGCCAGTTTTTTTGGCTTTCTTCTTGAACGAAAATAAGACCCTACAACAAAACCAGATGAGACATGTGTGGTTCTGGCTTTATTCATATTCAAACATTCATGAATACCCTTACTATTTTTCCAAATATGCTACGAAATAGTACTGCCGAACCCTGTTACTGGCTGCTCTACTGGCTTCCCAACTGGCTACGAAAAAGGCAAGCCAGTTGACGAGCCAGTTGCCCAGGTTTGTATGTGCTAGTAAATAAAATGCACGACTGGATCGCACGTACTTGCTCTTATGTTCAAGTAATTATAGAAAAAGTATAAAAAGCATTTAAATCGTTCTTTTAATTGTATAAACAGCCTGATAAATAACTTAGAACTTAAAAAAAGTATGCCATTTGATTACTTGAAAAAATATGAATATATGCAAAAAAAAAAATTTTAAATCGTTGGAGCCGTTTTCTTAAAAATTAATTTTTTATATATAACATTTTTGTAACATTTTTCAAAAAAAAATTTGGTATGCAAATTTTGAGTATATATTAATATACATTTAAAACTGAAATTTCAAAACAATACATTAACCTGTTTTTGAAATATTGAATTTTCAAAAAAAAATTTTGAATCTTTTTTTAAAAATCAAAAATTTATTTTTTAAAAAATTTTGGTATACAGTATTATTTATATTCCAACAAAACTGTTGTGCAAAAAATTTAGTTGAAATCGGATGAGCGGTTAATGAGAAAATCAAAAATCAATAAAACCGTTATATGGCAGGTACCTTTAATAAATGTTTTTGGTGATTTTTTTTCTTATTAAAAGGAACATCATATCTACAATAATACACTGATTTTTTTTTATCAAAATCGTTGGAGCCGTTCTTGAGATAAATAAGCTTTTCCTTAACGGTTGTATGGCAAGTACCGTTATTCTTTGAGCTAAAAAAATTTCAATTTCCCCTCTGGAGAGTTATAAAAAAACCTTAAGTTCAAAATTTGAAGAAAATCGCTTCAGTGGCTTAGGCGGATTGGGTACGATATGTCGACTTTTAAAATATCGACTCCATAAGATCGACTTTTAAAATCTCGACAGAAAAAATCTCGACTGGTTAAAAGACCGACAGATCAAAATATAGACACAAATTTGACCGACTTTTTAAAATGTCGATTTTTCAAAATGTCGATTCTCAAAATGTCGACAGTGATCGAGATTTTATGAATCGAGATTTCAACAGTCGACATTTTAAAAGTCGACATTTTGAAAGTCGACATTTTGATCAGATCATAGTTTAGGGAATGATGTTTACAAGCGGCGCTTGTAAACATCATTCCCTAAACTATGATCTTATCATTATTATCTAATATCGCATTGTCATAGTTCAATAAATCGCATTTTTTTGAGTTTAATTTTTGTTGCCTATATATTTTGACGTCTTACTGCCCATTATTCAGGGTCTGTAATGTGTTTTAATATTAATACAATAATAAAACATCCAGAAAATGAGGCAGTTAAAAGTTCGAAACATGAGGTATAATGTAGGTAGGCAACAAAAATAAGTTCTATTGAACTTTCTTGAAGCTAAACAAAAGGTAATATAAAATAAATAACTACCTAAATAAGTGGATTATTATAAGAATCAAATAAGAACTTGTGTCTTAAACATAGTCTTAAATTTTCCTCAGCATCAAAAAACTGTTAAGTTCCTGTTAAAAAAATCAGACAAGAATTTAGGATTCTTGAGTTTAAAGTTATTCCGTGCAAACATTTAAGGCAGAGCTTTGTTCTTAAGGTTACTTTCAAATGACCGACAGACAAAATATCGACAAGTCAAAATGTCGACTGGTTAAAATGTCGATTTATACTTTATATCGACTTTTCTGTATAGGAAAAATTCCGACAAGTCGATATTTTTCTCGACTTCTATCAGGGCAGTCGACTTTTTGTCAAATCGACATTTCAAACTGTCGACATTTTAATAAGTCGGTAAAAACAAAGTCGGTATTTTAACTTTCAAAAAAGTCGATAAAAGTCGACATTTTAACCAGTCGACATTTTTTTTGTCGGTCATTCGTACGTAACCCGGCTTAGGCTGAAGGTTGAGGTACAGACAGACAGACAGACAGACAGACAGAATTTTGCCACCCACTTTTTTCGTGTTCTCTATCATCGTAATGTCATGTTTGATTGTTATCTCGAATTTTTTTTTTTGCACGAATCCAAAACTTGCCCTATAGTACCTATATCGCAAGTAAGAAATGTGAGTGTATTGCGACTGGCTAGCCAGTACTGGCTCGTGTGGCCTCAGGGTAATGTAGCAAAAGTGGTGTAACTCGTTTTTTGGCATTTTTGATATTTTTGTCTCGTATTTTTACATTTATGCATCAAAAGTCATCAAAGCTAAAATTTTAATTCTAAAATATCTTAGCATTCCAAAAATGTGACGTACACTCAATGAATCTCAGTTAAAATAGTATTAAAAACTGATTCAAAACGAAAAATATGATAAAATAAAAGTGGGTTACACCACCTTTCCACTCATAGCCTCATTTGAAGAGCTAAACACGTCCCTTATTTTGCGAAGCCACGAAGTCAAATAATTTTGATACCTATCTACATACATAAATTTGCATTTTATTAATTTAAAAATGCGCATTTTTAATGTGAATTTCATTTAAAAAATTCCTACGGAGTTTCGCCCGAAAGCGTAGAAATCGGTTTCTAGAACACGCTAATTCATCGATTATTTATTGATATTCTTCATGAATCGAACTTAGTACGTTTCCTGCAAAGAACTTCACCTTCAGACTAGGAGCGGTGAACGGAAGCCATCCTTCATTCTGACTGAGCAAAATCGTTCAATTATAACAGTGCTATTGATGAATGTGTCGACCAATTTGTGCGTTGTCAAAAATATTAAAATTGTGTTTGTTTTATTATGCCTGTTTTCATTATGAAATGATATTAGCCTTTATCGTTAAATAATGGGGCGCCAAATCTTATTGGCCCGGGCGCCAAATATGTAAATACGCCACTTTGTACATAGATGAAATGTTGGTTTGTTTTTGGGCTTCGATCGACGTTTTGCCTATGTCTTTGGACATCATCAGGTATGTAGTATATGTATGTAAATCAAAGGAGAAATCTTTATCTGAAGTCCAAAAACAAACCAACTTCAATCCAAAAAGGTAACCTTATCTGCATGCGATGCACCGCATATGTAAAAGATGAATAAAGGCGAGTTGGCGAAAATGTATTTATGTACATATGTATGGGAGCTGGTTGCAAGACTCAACACGTACCTATGCACAAATGTGTCATACGTGTTGTTGAAAAGGTAGGTAACTGCTTCATTTCATTATTGACCCACTAAGCTCTTAACCATGTAGTTCGAGAGATATTCGGCCTCAAACCACTTAAAAAAACAAAAATGCAACTCAGTATATGGACATTGGCTTTCTACTCCACATCAATTTTGCGTATATCGTTGAAAGGGTTATTGCAAGTTAATCATTTTTTTTATAAGGCCGTTAAGCTGTAGAGGTTCATAAGCCTTGGTGTTCATAACATCAAATACCTCTTGAACCCATGTACTACAGCTCAACAGCTATGCATTTAACAAAATGAAGTATTTACATGCAATAACTTTTCAACGATGTACCACACATTGATGTTGAGAAATAAGAAAAAGTTAAAATAATGCTCAGCTGTATTATTGTTCTTTTCGATATTTTAGGCCAAATATCTCTCGAATCCCATGGTTTAGAAATTAACAACTGTATAATTAAAATAGTTACACGTAATATTCTTTTCAATGACGTAAGGCATATTTTTGTCGAGTTGGTAGACCGGCGCGCCCGGTGCAGAGTTGCATTACTGTTCTACTTTCCTTTTTGATGCCAAATATCTTTCGAGCCTATGTTTTATAAATAAACGGCCATATTACAAAATGAAGTGTACGTAATATAATCATCTTTTCAAAGACGTTTCATATTCAAGTGTATTATTTTTTTTAGTTTTATTTTGTGAGAGCAAAATTCCATTGATAGATTTTTTTCACTCAATTTTTTTTTTTTATATAAAACACGTACCCCGAGTGCGTTGCTAAACCTTTTAAGCAAACCGCAAGACCGAATTTAACCAAACTTCACAAAAGCACTACCTGACCAATACCAAATATTACCAGAAAAGAAACATCCACATAGGTCGAGCCATTCTTGAGTTATGTGGTCCGTTCCTTTTCTCTAAAATGTTAACAAATGTTGATGTGTCAAAAAAAATGTTGAAATGTCATTGTTAAGAATGTTATACTTTGTAACATTTCATTTTGGAATGATCAATGTTGAAAATATTGTTGATCTGTCAAACGGCAAGGTTGGACAAAAAAAAATCGAAATGCATTTAGAATGAAATCAGGGAAAAATTATTTATTGCATTAAATTCATTGAAAATAAATACATATAACTTGAAAATAAATTTTCTATTAACTTAAACTAACTATGAGCACAAATTTCTTTAACAAAAATCACAGAATTTATAGAATGCAATGTCGAAAAAAAAGTAAATTTATCACAAAATAATTCAAAACTCAAAAACAACAATAAAATCAATTAAATTGAAAACACATATTTGCAAAAATGCAAACAATTCCAAATCCAAACAACGAAAAGTAAACAAATGATAATCACAAAATGAAAACATTGCAGTTTCAGCTGTTTTTGACAGATCAACACTTTCAATTCATGTCGAGGAGATGAGTTGGAAATTGTTACAAAGTGTATAACATTCTGACACTTCAACATTGAGCTTAGGAATGATTTTATGACGTCATAATGTTACACGATGTTACAATTTGAGAATTTAGGAACGATCAGTGTTAACAATTGTTAACAATTTTGCATGAACGACCTTTTTATTAATTTGGTTAAATGCTGTGTAATTGAATCAGCTGTTCGTTAAATGTCAAATATTTGGGCGCGTTCGGCTTGGGTCGAGGAGTTGGTTTTACTGATAATGCATTACGGTCTGTTTATTTGCATGTCTGTGTACAAATATATATTTGTTTTAATAGATACGTGTAGTAAGTACTCCTGCTAATTCAATTATATTTGTTTTGCATTGAAATAAATACATCAATGCCATTCATTTTGCTGAAATCTCAATACCATTTCAACTCAACTCAAGTGAAAAAAAACCTGGAGCTCCCGATCCTGCTTGTAAACGTAGTAATATAGAGAAGTAGTAAAATAGAGAACCTCTCCCAAACCAACGTGAAGTCGGAAACTCGGAAGGATAAAACAAAATGTAAAGCTAGAACTATTAAGGCTTTCTCAAACCAATGCGAAATATTTAGAACGACAACGTAACTTTTGCCTGTCAAAATCAATGGATTAAAAACCCACGAAAAGTTGCTGCTTTCCAAACAGTCAAAAGAAGAAGTGAGGAATATTCCACTTAAGTAAAATGAATCATCCCTCTCTTTTTTTCGTTCCAACTTCACCAAATGTCAGTTTCACTCCCGTGAGGTGAGTATGGTTTTCATGTATTCGCTCATTTTCAACCGACCACTTCAGTAAACTATCAACAATTATTTTAGTTCTACCTTAATATACATGACAATAGTCGCGTTGTAAGGTAGAAATATATTAGTCGCAAGCTCACGGCAGTGGTCGGATGAAAATCAGCGAATACAAACAAATCATATGGCACGCCCATAATGAACTTTTCTTCAATTTCGTTAACTTTTGCTTTCGGAAGTGAATAGAGCGCCCCCGAGTACACTTCACGGACGTGAAACTGAAATTTGTTGAGGTAGGAACGAAAAAAAGAGAAAACGTGAATTATGGCTTAGTTCTGATTTTGACAGTTCAGAAAGATACTTTGCATTGGCTAATGACATCTGTTTCTAACAGTTTCCGACTGTTTAGAATCTTCCAAACCAGTGCGAGTCATTCATTGACCACAACAAAAACATTAATAACAACACGTTGTTGTACCTAAATGAAAACAACACATTCGTCTTCGTCAACGAAAGATTCGCATTGGTTTGGATGAGAATGTATAGTTCTACCTTAATAATTTACGAAAAGTAGCTTTCCTAAAGGCTCTCCCAAACCCACACTAAATTAAAGTGAATGATCTCAATACTAAAAAACAACAAAAAACTGTTATTGTGAATGTTTCGCTATAATTTCGCGTTGGTTGGGCAGAGCCTTTAATCGTTGAGTAAATGTAGACCTTCTAATTATTTTTGTTTGTGTAAACTACGTTTTAATTCACAACTTTTATCTCCAACTAATTGCAATGCAATAATTGCAGAACACATTCAGAGCTTTTTTAGTTCTCCGAGATATCATTTATATAAACATGCCTAATTCTTAAAGGCACAAACACGCCTAATTCAATCTCTAAAAGTCACAATGACGTTTGGGTAAGTTTAACCAAATATTTGGTTAATTTTCCGCAGCTTAATCCTTGGATAAAATTAAACAAATTGTGTAAACCATTTCCCATACAAAATTTGACAGTTCATTAACCAAAAGATAAAATTAACCAAATCGTAAACTTATTAACTAGTGTTGTCAGTGGCGTAGCAAGCACTTTGGGGGCCCCGTATCAAACATTTTCTTAGGGGCCTCCCCTTTTTAAACTTGGTTTACTTTCATCAGCATATTAGATAAATTTAAATTGGTTTTTGATTTTGCACGGTAAAAGAGACAAAAAACTATTTTTGTAAATATGAATCTAAAAACCGTTAATTTTTTCAAAAGATTTAAATCCAAGCTCATGAAATTATACGAAAAAAAGATTAAAACACTTTTTTGTATAAGAAAACAAATTTTGAGTGTTGAAAAGATATCAATAATAATTTTGTAACGTTTGTGCAAGTTTTTCCCAAAATCTGTTGCTCTATAATGAAATAGTGTTATAATCTTTCTAGTGTAGAATTCTATGAGCTTAAATTTAAACCAGCCTGATTTTTGAAAAAAGTAACAGTTTTCTAGATAATGTATTTCCAAAAATATTTGTTTGTCACTTTACGGTCAAAATCAAAAGTTCAATTTTGAGCTCATTATTAAAATAGTAAAACTGTATGAAAGTTTCTGGTTCCTCAATTATTCGTTGTAAAATGAAATTCAAAGGAGTTATTAAAAAACAAGTGCACAACTCACTCCTTCTTTTGATAAAACGGTCTTTTCCTTACCTCTTCCACCCAAAACTTTATTTTATAATAAGGAGATGAGCCCGAATACGATTTGTACAAAAAATTTTGTCCATCAATAAATGAAGTTTTGATAAGTTTTTCAACTAAACTGGTCATGAAGGTAAAGTAAAACGGAGCTCTCCATCGGAGTTCAGTTTTATAAGAATTATTTCCTAATTTTACCATTTTTTCGTCTAATTCTCTTGGGCCAGCAAATTCAGTGCTTTTTGACACCTAGGGTCGCCCTGAACTGCCCCTGAAGTAGATATAGGTTTCTTGCGGTGCAGGGAACTAAGTCCCCGGGAACCAAGTCCACCGAGGGACTTAGTTCTCATTTAATGGGAACTAAATCAACTTTAACGAAGTGGACTTAGTTCCCAGGTAAGGTGAGAAAGTAGTCCACTTCTTTATGAGAACTAAGTACACATTTTGAAATATGAAGAGGGAACTAACTTTCAACGATAAAAATTACAAGCATTCAAAATTGCGTGAAAGCCTTTGCATTCACCCAGCCTCGCACTTACCCCAAATCCTATAATGAGCCCAAGCAGGGGGGTTGCAGGGGGGCAGCATGCCCCCCCATACATACTTCACTGTTTATTCGCCGTAATGCTGGGTGCTAGCACTGTATTGTGGTAAGACAAAGCCTTACGGCGAATAAACAGTGAGGTATGTATGGGGGGGCATGCTGCCCCCCTGCAACCCCCCTGCTTGGGCTCACTATAGGATTCGGGGTATGTGTGAGGCTGGGTGTATGCAAAGTTTCTTTTGCATTTAGAGAATCTGGATTTAAAGAAACTTTGAATTTATCCTATATATATCCAACAATATTGTGAAAAGTATTTCTGTTTTATTAATAAGATTGATTTTTTTACTTGGAAGTGGGAACTTAATTCACATTTAAAGGGAAGTAAAACCACTCAGTTTTTGAGGAATTTAGTTCCCACCTTCTATGAGAACTAAGTTCACTTTGCTGAAGTGGACTTAGTTCCCATTAAATGAGAACTAAGTCCCTCGGTGGACTTGGTTCCCGGGGACTTAGTTCCCTGCACCGTTTCTTGCTAGGGCAAGCTGAGGCAAAGATTAAATTTTCAGAGTGACATGAGATAAATAAAAGATATTATTTTGAATAACTTAAAAACACTTATTTTATTTATTTATTTACTTAAATGCATTTCGGAAGCAATGCTTCCATCGTCAGTAATTTTTTTGGAAATCATATAATGGCTCGAGAAAATCGAGTTTCTAATAAGTTTAGCTTTCTCTTTGCAAGAAAAAGGGTTGTAATCTATTGAATAAATCGATTATCCGGAACATTTAAAATATCCGGATAATTTTCGATATAAAGATTTCGCATGTTTCTGTACTGTTCCTGATATCGACTTATGTTTTATCGCTCCTTGAATTTTGACGTTCATAATTTTCTTATAAAAATCTTTGTTGACTTTCGAAATTGTCCGAATAATCGAAAATATCCTGATATTAAACATTATTTGCTAAGTTCTTTGGCAGGTAGCAATTATATTTCTTACTGACGATGGAAGCATTGCTTCCGAAATGCATTTAAGTAAATAAATAAATAAAATAAGCGTTTTTAAGTTATTCAAAATAATATCTTTTATTTATTTCATGAAAAAACACGTTGAAAATCTGTTGCGGATGGCAATGGTGCAGTGGATGTAGTGCTTGACTGCTAACTTAGAGGTGTGGGTTCGAGCCCCATTCTAGGCAGCATTCTTTTCTATATTCTCCCAGCTTAACTGGACGCCACCCGTGAGATATAATGAGATAATAAACACCTTGATTTCAATCCACTGTGCCAAATCTTTCCTATCCTCCTACTCTTTCTAACTAGTGCCGTGCAATTCAGGTTGCATTTAAAAGACCTTAGGTCTTACAGGCATATAGTTAAAATTATTATTATTATTATTATTAAATCTCCAATATCAAATCAATTAAGTGACATGAGCTCCAAAACATTTTTTTTACTTTAATAATTACAAATAGAAATAGAAAATGGAAGCTGTTGTTTTAGCCCGGGAGCTCGCGACAGATTTTAGTCAATCATTTCGCCAAAGCTAATTTTTTGTAAATTGGTTAATTTGGCTTTGGAATGAAGAATGGTGGTTATCAGCTGCGGCGCGAGCGGTACCTTAGGCTACAGCAGCCTGATGTAAAGGAAATGAAAAATTTAATCAAACCGCCAAAGCTGAAACTCTGCATACTGTTTGCCATTACTATAAGCAATCGAAAAAAACAAATCAGCTGGCTGAAGCGCGGTACTACATACGTCAGCTGCTTACGTCAACATGTAAAAAAACGTGTAAAATTCAATGATTCCGCCAAAGCTGAAATTTGGTTATATGATAGCTTATACATTAATTTACGCAAAAAAACAAATCAGCTGGCTGTATTGCGGTACTAAGACCGTCAGCTGACGTGGTGAATAGTACAAGGACAGAAATACGGTTTCACATCCCACGCACAAAACTCTATGGTTTTCCATCCGGTTTAAAATCTGCTGATTATTGTCATTCTATTATACAACGATTCATTAACTTTTTGTGTAACCAAATTATAGATTTGACAGAACACATATTGCCAAACAATCAAATTATTCGTATGTACATACATATATTTGAATCGCAATCGGTTTTGCTGTTATCGTCACATGTCGGCTGCAGTACTTCGAGTGCCCTATATTTTTATCCTGCCTTCTATTGTTGAATGTATTATTAATTATATAAAAACGTTATCTATGACAGCTTTTGATTTCACACTACAAAAAAAATTTAGTTCAAAATTATAAATTTTAAGTAAATTCGAATTTATTTAATTTTCTTCCCTCTGAATACATTTTTGTTCTCGAAATGGATTAATAATTATTACATTGAATTCCAAAATCATTTCAGTTCAAAATCTTTTTTTTTCGATTAGAATATGGGGCGCATCAGGTGTATTTTCGGGGGCTTTTATATAGTAACGCCTTAGACCTGGCCAATTTATAAATCCAGGACTGCTTTGATTGATTTGTTTTCAAACTCAATTGATTTATTTTTTTTAAATGTAGAATAGGTACTCAGAATGCATTGCTATGCCTTTTTCTGGCAAACCGCAAGACCAAATTTAAACAAACTTCACAAAAACACTCCCTGACCAATACCAAAGATTACCTAAAAGAAATTATCTTAATTGGTCAACCCGTTTTTAAGTTATGACGTGACAAAGGGAAATAGGGATTCATTTTTATATAAAGGGTCCGCCAAATAACTTTTTTTTTTTGAAAATGCTACTTCTACATGGAGTGAAGCTTCGGCTGTGTGGCACGTAGCGCCGTCCTGTTGAAACCAAATGTTGCCAATATCCTCCTCTTCAATTTTTGTGAACAAAAATTCGTTCAACATGGCCCGATAACGATCGCCATTGAATGTAACGGCCACTCGAAGAAAAGTTGCCCAATTATGCCTCTGGACCAAAATCTGCACCAAACAGTGACTCGTTTTGGGTGTATCGGCTTTTCAATGGCGTGCGGGTTTTCTGTGCCCCAAATGCGACAATTTTGCTTGTTTACATACCCGCCCAGATCAAAAGGAGCTTCATCTGAAAAGATGATTTTTTTTTGGCAAAATCGGCATCTTCTCTAAGTCGATCGCCGGTCCACTTAGCGAAGCAGCCATTTGAATGAAATTATTTTTCATTATTAACCGGAAGGATTGTACTTTCAAATAAAAAAAGAAATTTGAGAAAATATTCAGTAGTTTTTTTTTATAGCATTTTCAAAAAAAAAAAGTTATTTAGTGGACCCTTTATCTATATAGATTTAGTTTATACATTTGTATGCATACAAAAATTATGCCAGAATGGTTTGGCGATCGAAAGTGCTTGCCAGACGAGTCTAAAGCTTTTAAAGATTAATAAAAGATATTGGATATCTTGAGAAATTTGTAAGATACAAGGTGAAAACTTAGTGTATGCTTTATTCGTATAAACAGTTTAATTCAAAAATAAAGACCAGGGAATATTTCCGCAATTCTAGGATTGCCACCTATTGTTTTCAAAATTTAAAATAACTGCCAAATGTAACATATCTACTTTTATAATGCTGGTTTTTGAATTTATAATAACTTATGTTAAGTACCAGACCAGTACCAGACGGTCGAAAGTTCCTGCCAGATAGCCCTAAAAGTCTTAAAAGTTGTATTATAAGAAAAATCTTTCCTTGATTTTTTCTAAAATTTCGAAAAAAACTGTCAAAATTGCAAACCTTTCTTTTAAAAGCTAATTGTTACATATGTATATTTTAGCTGATATCTTCAGAAAAGGATGTTTCCTACAATACCAACTTTTAAAACTTTAGGCCCATCTGGCAGGAACTTTCGACTGTCCAACTAGTCTGGTACTTAACATAAGTTATTATAGATTAAAAAAACAGCATTGTAAAAGTAGATATGTTACATTTGGCAGTTATTTTAAATTTTTAAAGCAATAGGAGGCAACCCTTAAATTGCGGAAATATTCCCTGATCATTATTTTAAACTAATCTGTTCACGAATAAAGCATACACTAAGTTTAAGCCTTGTACCTAACAAATTTCTAAAGTTATCCAAGCAATTTTGACCGCCAAACCCGTCTGGCATCATTTTTTTCATGCATAACAATGTACATATAAACTAAATTATAAATAAATTTTATCCTTGTGCAAGTAGGTAAATTTTGATTTTTTTTTTGTATTTTGAAAAAATTCAGATGGCAACCTTTCGACCGCAGAAACCCTGCCAGACATTGGTTTTCATACTTAACTAGTCCCAAATCAAGCAAACACAAAGTTTTAACCTACTAGATACAAATCGAGTAGGTTTATCAAAGTGGCTGGTAGCTTTTAAATTATGATGGATGACAGTACGATTCGGAAGTTCCACCAGACGCACGTCAGAATCAAACCAGCTGAGAATAACCAACAAAATCAAAGTTTACGGTTATTATAGAACTGGAACTAGGTAAAAGAAACTTTTAAAGGTGCGAATTGTGAATGCAGTATTTTTGTATAATATCTTGAGTGTTTTCCAGCAAAAAACTTTTCAAATTATTGTTATTACGCTTATTAAATTATTCATCACTCTCATAATCCTTCATTTCTACAAAAAACACTGAAAATAATAAAAACATTTTTACTTGCGATTTATATCTATTCTGCATATACATAATGTATGTTTACCGACACGGTGTGTATTTACGTTAATTAAATGAGTTCTGATTTTGTCGTTGTTGATTTAAGACTTTTATTGTAATTGAAAGCATTTTCAGAACCATGTATTTAAATTAACCGGAAGTAGGTATTTCACATTTTACTAGAATCATAATTATATTTAAAAGACCAAAGGGTTAAAAATATTTGTACGGAAGTGTGTTTCATATTTCTATCTAATTATTTTATTCATCAGAAATTTGATATTTTTTTTTTACTTATTTACCGTTTTAAATTATTTTTTCAATTTTATTTCAATAATTTCATTTGTAGGGAACTTTCCACTTCCAAATAATTATTAACAACTGCAAATATTTGGATTTAAGGAACTTTTAATTTGGAAATGAGGAATGAAAAACTAACAGAACTTATATGTATACAAACATATGGACTAATATTTTCTCAATTTTGTGCAAAATAGACTCAGGGATAGGTTACCTATCAAACCCAAGCTGTAAAATTTCGGAGCAGATTGAGAAAAAAGTGGAGTAGAATCAAAATAAATAAAATATTTGAGCGTACATAATTATTGTTCCTTTTTAAAAGATAAATAATTCACTAGGTTATAACACAAATTTATAAGGTTTGATTTTTTTTTATTCAAAGTTTAACATCCATCTTTAGCCATTCCTTTTTGCCTGTCAGATATCTTTAGTTGAGATTTCATTTGAATAACAAAAATTCAGTAATAAAATGTAGGACATGGGACACACGTCAAAAAAGTTTACATTTACGTTTAATAACGTAGCTTCTTAGTGGCTTATCAAAACACTTTGAAAACTAATAGGTAAGCTCATTTTAAGATGGATTTCAATAACGAGAATTAAAAAAACAAAAAACACTCCTATTACCTACACAATTTCGTGCACAAATCTTAAACTTCTAGACCGAGAGCCCACAGCAGATTTTGAAGTATAAGCGTCAAAGGCTATTCAAAAATTCAAAGTTTTTCTCAAAATAGTGCCAATGGTGAATAGAACAAACCTATTCTGTAGCAAGAATTTAATGAAAATGAGGATTGTTTTTGGCTACTGAAGCAAAAAATTATGAAAAGAAAAAAAAAACTCACCCTCTACTCAACCTCAAAGGTTGTTTAAAAGAGAAGCATAAAATACGTAATTCTACCGATTGAATTATCTTAAAAATTGTTACCTTTATGAAACAAAGTTACTTAACAGCTTTTGAAGGAATTTTTCTAGGCTACAGCCCAGACATTGTCACTTTTTCTTTCAGAGTTACCATTCGAGAGGTATTTTTAAAAAACTGTTTTAGGGACGTGGGCATTTGACCCCCTGTAAAATTGTTAGTGGCACTCAAATGGATGGGGACTTTTTACAACTTCCTTAGAATGCCATGAGAAGGCTAATACTAAAGTCAAGCTTTCCGCCATTCCAAGTGACTGGACTTACAAAAATAAAGAAAAAATGAACTTTCTAAATACTAAGTTTTTGAAATCTTTTAAATGTGTTTTGAAAAACGATTTTTTTTTTATTAAAACTACACTCAGAGAAAAATCACAAGCTGAAATCCAGTAGGTACGTTTGCTTTTTTCTTTTTAATTTTTTCTTCAATATTCTTATTTGCTTGATCTAACATTCAATTGACATAACTCACCAACGAAAAGTCAAGTTTCAAATTCTTGAATTAAGAAAAAAACTTAATTTGAGGTTAGAAATATATTTTTTTAAGGTGCTCAGTTTTGATATGATTTAGTAATTCGTTAATTCACAATTTAAGGTCAGTTTTTCGGTTCAGGGTTAGTTCTGAGTTAAATCAGAACTATTTAATCCTGAAAATAAATTAACCCCGAGTTGAGGATTTACTTTATCTTTCAGTTGTCGAAAATCTTTTGTCATCGATGAGTGATGACGCGTGAGTTTTATTTTGTTCAAATTCAATCAATAAAAAATAAAGTAAATTTCATTTAAAAACCAAAAGTATTTTTTTTTCAAATAAAGAGACTTGTTCGAAACGAGGGTTGGTTCTTTCGATTCCAGAAGCCAGATCTACTTGGGTGATTGACACCCACACAAAAACGAATGATCATTCTTGCAAGTGTTTTTTGTGCCACGTTGCAAAATGATCGTGGAGAAGACTCCGTATCTAATAGTAAACAAAAATTGTAATATGATACATTTTGTTTAATGGAAGTCAAACAAAATGCATAATTCGCATTTTAATTAATTAAGTTTTGAAAGAACTTGCAACGGAAGTTCTTTGTTTATGAAATGATTATGAATTATATGACTCGTGCTGTGGATATCACCCTTCTACACCTTTCACGCATCAAAATAGAGATGGCAGCACAGCAGATTTGCATTGTGAATAACTTTCACTATCAAAATCGAGATGGCGTCACAACAACTGAAAATGCCCTCAATTCGGTCCCTCACCAAAATAGCTAAATTAGCTTGAAATTAACTTAGATTTCAATTGACTTAAGAACACGCTTACGGAATTAACTCAGATTTATCCCCGAGACTAGGATGATCTCGCACTGAAAAACTGGCCCTTAGATTTTAAAATACTGAAACAAACTATGTAAAGTAGATAGTTATCAAATTTCAACATCGTTTCTTTGTATTGCATATTAGCCAAATCTAAGCGTATTTGAATGGTAAGTGGGAAGAACCCCAGCTCAAATCTCAGAAAAACCCCAAGTAAAGCCTAGTTTATACTTCAAAGCGAAGTGAAATCAAATTTGAAATGAAACATCAATAAAATTAATGAACCAAAAGGTTTTCATAAAAATAGTTTTCGTCATAATATTTGGTTATAAAAACCCATTGAGTTGCATTTGTTTCGAGACAAATTTGTTCCTCCTTGTCGCCGAAATAATTGGATTTAGTTTTTGACAGTTTTTCACGCCTATAGGAAAAAAGTTTTATTTTTCTATGAAAACTACTCTTCGCATGGATGTATAAACCAAGCTTAAGAAAAGTAAGGTTTTTTTCAAATAAGATAAAATTGATACGGCAATATTTTGAAATGACAATAAGTAGCTGCAAAACCGAAAAAAAACAGAAAAATTGAATCGTTTATTATGAAAAGGGGTTAAGTCCACTTTTTTAAATTTTTCAGGAGTAACAAAAAACTGTCTAATGTTTGTATACAACTCTCACTATTTAAGTTTTAGTGTGTTGAAAGTATCCTATGAGAGACACAGTTTATGTTCATTTCAATTATATTAATATTATCATAGAAATGTTATTAATTTTTTGTAGTGGACTTATCTCCTTTTCAAAATTCATGAGCATTGCTTACTAAAATACGTCTCGTAAGTTGATATTTTTTTAGCTTATTACTGACTTTTATCTATTTTTTTATATAATTATATAATATTAAACTGGTTTGCAAAATTTTTCAGTTGTATTCATCATTATTACTTTATTTGGGAAAGTTCTGAATTAAGTTATAAAAATCAATCAATAACTTAAAAACTTAATTTTATTTAACGCTTTTTTGAGTCAAATTAATCAAACATCCATTAAAAATATCCACAAACAACTATTTTTGTAAAACAGGCCAACTCTAAGGGTTGAGTGTACCTAATCTTTAATTAGTTTATTTTGAGAAGGGTATAAGTCCAGGGACTTACCACCTTTTTCAAAATAAATATTTTCATAACTCTTAAATGAATAGGTGGACATGAGTGAAACTTCGTAGGGGTGTGGAGATCACATAGGCCTACACGAAACCACAAATAACTCCATTTGTCAAAAAAAGTGGACTTACCCCCTTTTCAAAATAACCTATTCAATTGCAAAACTAATAAAATAACATTGAAATAAAACCCTACAAATGCAAGTCATTTACTTTTCAGTTTATTTAAAATGAGCTTGTTTTTGGTTTAACTTGAAATAGCATATTTTGAATTCTTTGATTTTTGTTTACCAAACTTTCGTCAATGGAGAGGCTTGTTTTGGTACTATTTTTCTTGATTTTGGCTCTTTTTTTGTATGAGTGTACGTACTTATGTACCTGCCTGATATAATATATTTTTATGAAACTGCCTTTTGTAGGTTTTTCGCTAAAAACTTCAATAATGAAAGATGGTATTGGTGTTGTTTTTCTGTGAAACTGACAGTATTTGCTCAATGTGAAGTTCAATTCATTGAATTAATTAATTAAATATAATTACATTCAATCGTTTCACCTTAACAGAGCAATTTTCTTTTAAAATTTTATTCATATTAAACTCTTTCGGTAACATCTGTATTAAATTTAACAGTTTCTCAAAAACTTGACCGAGATTCCAAAAAAAGTCAAGCCACTAGTTTCAATTGAGTGATAGAATATTTATGTATAGGTGGTATACCTATAATTGGCAATGCTATTAAAATTCTTTGTGATTAGATAAATTGGGACTTGAACTCTTAACTTTGTAAATTTTTTTTGTAAGCCATTTGTGTGACCAGTGGCGGATCCAGGGGGGAGGTCATGGGGGTTATGACCCCCCCCCAGCGTCCCAGCGAAAACAACAAACACGAGCAATCTTTACTGATTATTCAAAAAATTAGAGGACAGAGAAAAACTTTTTGGGTTATTCCATATTTGTTAGTAATCTACTATTTATACAAAAAACATGACCTATTAATGGTAAGCTTCTATTTTCTTAACAAAGCCAAGCTTCTTAGTGAAATGGACAGCAAAGAAATATTGTTAAAGATCACTACTAGCCCTCAAGGAAACACTAAATTGTCTTAGATATCCATCCGACTTAAAATTCTGTGGACTCTCTTAAATAATAACGATTGCCCACAGTCACCATCATCGCAAAAAATAAGACTCTGCCGTAGTTTGACAAAGATTAAGCTATCTAAAGCAAATGGGATCCTTAATCATAAAATCCGTTATTACTCGAAAGCAAAGCGAAAATGAGAAAAATACCTCTTAAGTTTTTCAGTAACCCATGGTTTTCATCTGCGGTGGTAACTGTGTGATACCCTGTATAGTAGTTTTGATAACAAGTTATCATAGCATTTTAAACATTATATTTGCTTAACTCTGTTTTATTTTCAATTGAAAAGAAAATAGTTTTGGGTGTCACAGACATTTTGTTGCGGATGCACCGATCAAAAAAGGAAACATTCTTTTTTTGAAAATTTTATAGCAGAAGATCTATGTAAGTTGCTTATTTTAAATTTTCTAAAAATATTACTTGGGTGTCTTCGTTTCTTAATGTGCTTTTGCGTGAAATTAGCACCGCCATTTTTGATCTTCGAGAGTAAAATTGTGCTGTATTGCGCTGATTTTGTGCTGCCTTGTGCCGTAATTATTTAAAAAAAATCGCAAATTTGCAAATTTTGCGAATTCATTTTTTTTTTTAATTTCAATATTTCTTAAAAAAGAAAGTTGTGTTATTTTGTGCTATGATTATGCTGCTAGGCGCCAAAGACATACAAATAAAATTCGCAGAATTTCAACTTTAATGGACAAGAATAAAATGCGAAGGGCTGTAGCGTGAAGTTGCACTGCCATTTTCGCTATGCTGTATGGTGAAATTAAAAATAAATGCAAACATGCAAATTTTATGAATGATTTTTTTTTCGAAATTTCGCAATTTCTTAAAAGTGAATGGTATGCTGTTTCGTGCTCAGTTTGAGCTGTCATGCGCCGAAAAGATAAACAAAAATAGCGAAATTTCCACTTGTAGGCCAAAAACTAATACATACATAGGTATATGCCTTTTTGTATAAGTTTCACATTTTTATACAAAAATAACTTAATTGTGCTCAGTTTGTGCTACCATATGAAGATACAAAAATTCGCATATTTGCAACTTTTACGGCCAAAAAACAACAAACATTTAAAAAAAATCTAATCCGTAAAATTTGAAAATTCTCGATTTTTTTTAATAATTACGGCACAGAATACAGCATACAACTTTTATTTTATCGAAAATGGTGGTGCTAACTTCACCCACAGCTTATCTTAACTAGCCAAATTCTTTGAAATCAAGTAAAGTATTGAAAATATGATCATATTATAGTTTTCGTAAATATTGTTAAATTGAAATACATAATTATTTTTTTTTTGGGTTACAAGCAAGTTTTTTAAATAATATTACATAATAGGAAAATACCCTCCTTTTTGCTTTGATAGCAGTATTTTTCTTTACGGCATGGAATCCACCATATTTTTTGCAATTTTGTCCATCTGTTTCATCTCAAATTGACGCTTGATATTTGAATTACCCCTTTTGATTTTTTGTTGGTTTTTCATATGTTCCTATGTATATGTAATTTGTAATCCATTACTGTCAATTATTCTTTGTAAATTGCTCAAAAGTTTTCAAAACAACGGTTTTCTGGTCAATTTCGCTTCCAATCTTAAATGTTTATCTTATCCTCATCATTGTCCTAAAAGTATGAAATTAAGCAGTTCTTATTGATGTTAAAATTTCACGACCCCCCCCAAACTGGATTCCTGGATTCGCGCCTGTGTGTGACCATCATTGATTTATGATTAATCATTCAATATTCATTAGTATCAATTCATTTGACAAAAAGCCTGCAAAAACACCACACAAATCAATTGATACAATGATGAGCATTTCTGTATGCCATCAAACCATCAGAAATACAATTTTTAATCATCTAAAATGCGTCAATCTTTCAAGTTCAAACGTCAGAATTGAAAACGTTTCAGTTTTGTTTTTTCTTTTTCTTTTTGAAATCATCCCAATTTATGTTCATGTTTGTGAAACTCTTTAAACTTCCACAGTGTGAGTGACCATCCTCAATCGTTATTTAGTTAAACGAAATGGAAAAAAGTAGATGTATGGGTTCTGAGTTCTTTTCAAAGAAAAACTTTTGCTCGTAGGTATAAAGGCGAATATAAGATTTAATAAAAAACAATTATGCTGAAAGGATTTCTCTATTGAATCAGTTTGTAATGCTAAATTCACACTTGCATTTCTGAGAGAATAGTCACACTTTGAGTTCAGTGTTTCTGGTTTTGCGTTAGTTGTAGAAAGCATTCTGTATCCAGTTTGGCTTTTAAAATGACAGCCTTAAAGTCCAAAATTCTTAAGATCTCCAAAGCTTTCGAGGAACTATCCCAACACGTTTCTTCTGTTGTTTCAATTGTTAATCAATTTTCTTTTCCTAATATTTTAGTAGATAAATCATCATCCACAAATGATTGCTTACTAACTACTAACACTACACTAAGTGATGAGCCTAATGAGCACTTTATTTGTGTTTGGCAATTCTTTGGTCGCAAGATGTTGCTTGTCTGATCTGATAGTGTAAAAAAAAAAGTGTTTGGAATTACTCGAAGACTAAACCGAATTTGAAAATTTATGGAACTTTTTATAGAACAGCGCATAATTTTCTTGATACATAATATAAGACATGCTAAATAGTCCAGTAAAATTAAATTAATTAATTCGAAATATCTACAAAAAATACTGCGTCGAATTTTTTGTTTGTTTCTTAAAGAGTACCTATTGGAGAGTGTAAATCCAAAAAGTTCGAACAGAAAGCGCCCATGCGTTGTCCGCCATTTTGAAAAAAGGCTTTGGAAAGTGTGAACTCGATTTTCTCGGTTCCTATCACATATAGAGCTATATTTTTTTTTTAGGTTTGTACGTTAAAATATCTTCTTTAACTTTTGTTGAAAATAAAATTTGAAACCTCTTTCCAAAAAAAAGTTATCGACGAAAAACTGTCTTCATTTTGAAGTAAAAAATGGTTTTTAACGTTTATCCCGCCTCACGTTCATCTAATCGAAAAAATACTTAAGTTGTTTCTTATAGATCACTTTATTTCCTACATTTTGGTATATTTAAATTTTATGTGCGACAAAAACTGTAGGAAATATAACCTGACAAAATGGCCAATAGCCTGCGAAAAATTTCTTATATCGGAAAGAAATATAACGCAAAAATATATTTGATTTTATTTTATTTCAAATATTTTTTTAAGCGCATTATTAAATACCTGTCAGTTTTTTATCATATCTCATATACTTCGGAGTAAAAAAGTTTTAAATATGGGTGATTGTTTTATATGTGAAAAGCTATTTGGTAACGAAAAAGTTTCGGTGGTGAAAAAAAAGGTGTAAGTACATTACAATCGTTTGCAGTTAAAAGAGGTAATATCGAACATGCGCGTATGCTTGCAAACCTTGATAGTATAACGGTTCATGTTAATTGCTGGAAAAATTATGTAAATGAACGAATGGCTTTTTTTATTGCACAAGGTGGCTTGGGACCCTCATTCAACATTCGAATGTGTATGCCAAAGTATGTTACTTTCGTGCGAAACCATTTTGCAAACAATGTTCTATAGTTTTTGATGATTATTCTGAAGATCCACATCTGGGAGACAATCCGAAAGATTAAGAAGAGCTATGAAACAACAGAGTGGAGATGTAGTTCTCCATGAAACAACGACGGGAAGCATTAAACAGGAAAAATTCCTAACCAACAGGAGAAACAAAGCGCGTTTCATAAAAATGCTTTCAAAATGTTTTCAACTATCACATATAGCCGTGCAGCATGCAGATACGTTGACTGTTAAAACAGCAATAGAAAAGGCGCCCTCATATGACTATGTTAATATCATCGGAGAAGACATCGACCTACTTGTTCTTCTCACAGGCCTAGGAAAAAAAACATCTTATGCATTTTTCCGTAAACCAGGCAAAGGACGATTTCAAGAAGCACTATATTCGCCATTTAGTTTCAATTATCCACATTTAACCAACCACATAATGTTTCTTCACGCATATTATAACATCGGTAAAACTAAATTGATAGGCATTCAAGAAAAAAATGATGAACTGAAAAACCTTGTTCATTTATTCAAATCCAACGATGTTGATAGCAACGTTTTGGGAGCCGCCGAAGAAAAAGTTTTTATTGCGTTGTTCAATGGGAAGGAAAATAAGTCACTGGGTTCTTTGCGATATAGCAACTTTGTTAAAACAACGTCAAAAAAAACTAAGTCTAATCCATCTTCATTGCCTCCTAGTGCAGCAGCTGCTCGGCAACACACATTCCGTACCTACCATCAAGTACAGACTTGGATCGATGTTCACCATGACCCACTAAAATGGCGTTGGAAAAGAACTCCGAGAGGATTAGAGCCAGTTACAACCACTCAGGATCCAGCTCCACAAAGCATATTGCAAACTATATCCTGCAAATGCAAGGGCCAGTGTGGTCGAGCTTGTGGCTATCGGAAATCTGGTCTGAATTGTTCCTTAATATGTTTCTACTGCAGTGGAAAAACATGCGAGAATGTTCATTCCTTGTAAAATTTACTGGAAGATGAAAACGCATGTGAAAACATTGAAGAAACTACCAATGACGATCTGTACTGCTGGAGTACTAACAACGTTAATATGATCATTGATGTTCGCACGCCTAGCCCAAAAAAAAAGGAGAACGACATGAAAAAACTATGCCACATTGAGCTATCGATTGGCTGATATAGAAACGAAAACGATTGAATCGTGGATTATACCTCCTAGGGACACCACATTAAAAAAAATGCCCCGTAACTCTACATCGGTGGTCGTGTGGAAAAGAGTTTGAACTGTTTCTTTAAATTTCATAATAAACATAAAATTTTCAAACGTGAGTAAATATCTTTTTTTTTTTATTTTCGCAGGATATTGGCCATTTTGACAGGTTATATTTCCTACAGTTTTTGTTGCACATAAAATTTAAATATACCAAAATGTAGGAAATAAAGTGATCTATAAGAAACAACTGAAGTATTTTTTCGATCAGATGAACATGAGGCGAGATAAACGTTAAAAACCATTTTTTACTTCAAAATGAAGACAGTTTTTCGTCGATAACTTTTTTTTGGAAAGAGGTTTCAAATTTTTTTCTCAACAAAAGTTAAAGAAGATATTTAAACATACAAACCTGAAAAAAAATACAGCTCTATATGTGATAGGAGCCGAGAAAATCGAGTTCACGCTTTCCAAAGCCTTTTTCAAAATGGCGGACAACGCATGGGTGGTTTTTGTTCGAACTTTTTGGATTTACCTTCTCCAATAGGTACTCTTTAAGAAACAAAAAAAAAATTCGACGCAGTATTTTTTGTAGATATAAAATACTAATTTGATTGGACTACAAGCTATACCATCCTTTCGCTTCTCAGAGTGCATCTCGCTTACTTTTTTTGGTGTATACATACGTATTCATCCCGCTATGTTTCTAGCTTATTCTTCTTATTTTTACTTTTCAAAAGGAAAAAAACAAACGAAACAAAGTATATGCATATACCTTCATCCCTTCATTCTGACCTTATAGACTAATTCCATCACCAATCCGCGTTTAGCACCTGAGAACATAGTTTAAATTTTCTCATGAAGTAAACCTTTATATATCCGTGGCGGTCGTGAAGAACCAGGTAAGTCGAGGTACCTGAAGTGAATTATTGTTGATAACATTTTACAAAATTTTATTTAGTTTTAGCGTTATGTAATATTTTCTTAATGCATCTGAAAATACATTATGAACACTTTTTTCCACATTAGCATGGTTTTGTGCATGTTATTCAACATAAACCCCGACCTTATAAACTTTTTAAGAGTTTGAGTTACCTGGTTCTTCACGACCGCCACGGATATTTAGTACCTCTTAGCAACCAAAAGTCATATCATGTTCATGGTCTTCAACTATGAATGTAGTTCAATGGACTATACCATTTTTGACTTTTTTTTAGAAATTTTGCAAAATGCACTAAAATTACAATACTCAAAATGTAAGTCTTTGATCCCTCTAAAAACATCTTGGATAGTAAAAATACCCCGTAACAACAGTTTATTTGCATTTTACCAAAGCGATCCCAAGGCATTTTCTTATGGGTTAAGTATAACTTTGGCCACACTTAAAATTCTCGTTTTTAAAATCCGGTCCTCGATTAACGGAATTCCGGATAAGGGAGACTCAACTGTAATATTAATTTTTCAATTTTATTTTGTCAAACAAAGATTTCATAATAATTGATTGATTGATGTTTTCAAACTCAAATTGATTTACATACATATGTATGTATTTATTTTTTTATGTAAAACAGGCACTCAAATTGCATTTTTGCATGTTACTGGCAAACCGCATGACCGATTTAGACCAAACTTCATTTAAACACCCACCGGTTCGTACCAAATACTTTTTGAAAAGAATCATCCAAATCGGTTCAGGCGTTTTTGAGCTTTTGCAGGACTAACGCACAACGATTGATTTTTATATATAAGAGAAGAAGAAGATAACAAAAAAGGACTGAACACAAAGAATCACATTTGACAGAATCACCCATATCCTTTTCTTAAAAAAAAATAGTTTAAAAATTTCAAAACTTTCTTAAAAAAAGAAATTATAAAAACGGAATGGACCAGCTTTGGCGCAACATTTTGGCGTTTGAAATTTTGATATGTCAATAAAACATAAAGTGATCTTCCTTCGGAAAAAAAATTATAGTTTTTGATTTGATTTTGTTTCCCTTGTCTGATTATCATACATTTCTTATGTATGCAGTGACGTGCGGCACTCGAACGAACTGGGTAGACAGTTATAAATTAAATTCATTATTTTCCATCTTATCCAGTCAAAAATGAAAACTGTTAACAAAGTCCAAAAAACAGCGTATTTCTCATTGAAATCAAACGTTAAACTTCACACAAGACTTTACGAACGTGTCTAAAAAACATGGCTACCAATAAGGAACTCTATTAATAATTAGCAAAAATTAAATACCTATTTAATACAAGAATACAAATTACAAAAAATTGTACACAGATAAGTATATTTATCAAATGCTTGTATTTTTTTTGAAACAAACGTTGAAGGGCCAAGATATGTACATAGCCCACATAAAGTTTTAAAAACATTATTTTGAAAATCTTTTGTCTTAAAAACTGTCCTTGAATATGTCATCCTCATCCTTATTATTTTTTGTTGAGATAATGGTGATCAAAGACAAAAGTATGCATTTGTTTGACTAAAAGTTATATAGGTACACCAATCTCAAACAAACAAAACTGGCAGACCTAAATTGATTTATAAATAAAAATCAAGAAACTCATAAAACAAAGAAAATAATAGGTAGAACATTTGATTCTCGTACCATTTCTCTCAGTCGCAATGAGGCAATAATGGTACCATAAAATAAATATGTATTTGAAAAACAATTTCAAAACAAGAAGAAGCACACAGCACAAGGGAGGATTATTATTCCCTTAATTTTGTTTTCGTCAGTAGTGTACTTCTGCGAAAGAGTCCAGCCTTCCTACCTATTGCATTTTTTAGGGTTGACCTACAACTGCCCACCCCTCTTTAATCTACTCCAAAAATAAAAAATTTAGAAGTTGTCCTCTTCACTTAACGGTCAACGAAAAAGTTTCGAATTTACTTCAAAATTCAAAGCAAAACAAGCAATAAGACAGATTCGAATCTGTCTACTTGCTCCACATAGAAATTCTACCTGAGCAACATAATCCGCTGATTTTATTTTCATTTAATTTAGGTAGAACGAAAGACTCTGTCTTCGTTTTCAGTCGGGTTTTCCCGAAGCACGTAGCAGATGCAGAAGGCAGAGCCATAGCGAAGCTAGTGTTTGTATTGTGTGAGAGCATTGAGATTTTTTGCTTTGTGGATTGTGGTTGTTGGTAGAGGTCAAATTATCTAAAGAAATAAAAGTAGGTGTGGAAAATGTGAGTAAGGGATGAATGCATGATTTATGTTCGTTAAATTATAGGTGTTGAAAATTTGAGATAGGCTATGGATGTTAGTGTTAGGGACTTAATGCAATGAATGTAAGTAAACACAGTTTTTTTGATTGTAACAAGTAGGTTTCTTTTTTTTTTCTCTCTTTACGGTAGGGTAGACACTGTCTAAAACGTCTTATTGACGCACCGTCACTGTATGTATGTATATATAAGGTCTTTGTATGTATGTTGTTGCATATAAATAGACCTAAACAACGAGAAAACTAGTTAACTTGAGCAATAAGCCCTCAGGGAATTTTATGTTCTTATACCAAAGTATATTTTTACTTATTTAGCTAAAGACAAAAAAAAAAAACAGAACAAATAAAACCATTCAATCCACAAAAAAATAAACGGTTTATCTTTCAAGGTAACCCACTTCAAATGTAACCCACCCTTTGGGACAGCAATAAATGTAAAAAGTTAAGGTATTTCGTTTTGTTTCGATTCAAATTTTATGATGTCACATCAAAGATAAAAAGTCCTCAATTTGGAATAAAATAATCTCAACAACACAAATAGCACAACCAATTCAAACTTTTAGTTCTCCCCAGGTACTATTTTAAAACGTTTTTTTTTTTTCTTTCAAGGAAAATTGCTTTGAATCTGTATAAATAGCATCAATGACTGGAAATAAGATGATAATAAATAAGAAACAAATAATTATAAGACACCATAATCTGCAATAAGTCTTGAAAAAACAAATATAGGTTAGGTATGCCTTGGAGTTCGAAAATATACTTAATCATTCAGATAGGGAAATTGTTTTATTGAACAACATCATAATTCAGAGCACAAAGCTAATATTGAAAAATAGCACTTACCCTCGAGGTATAGAGGTTCTTGTGAAGATATTTTTCTTAACAATTCAGAAATTCAAACACGTGTTAAATGATATATTGAACCCATTTTAACTCAAATCTGGAATATCCTTTCTCCTGACAATCTCTGAAAAAGGAGACACGTTCGCTGTGTATATAAAACAACAAAATGACTTCTGCACATAATTTATCATTTTTATTTGAGAGCAAATATTGTTTCTTTGAAAAAATTCTGCATTTGAACGCTATTTGTTATGTTTGAAGGTAAAGAAGGCATAAGGCTGTAAAATATAAAATATACGTGCTCGATATAGGACAGCTCGAAGATATATAATATTCTAAGTTCATCCGCATTCGGTTTTCCTACATGTACCCACTCTAATATTGTGAGGCGGTTCCCCGATTAAAATTTTGAAAAGGTTGTGTTATGAAGGCCACATTTCTGTGTACTCAGCTCTTGTATGTAGAAGGTGCTACTTATTTGACTTTTAGCTAAGAATAATTTATGTGACAAAACTTTATGTGTTTTTATTGTGTACGGCCATTAGCAAGAATGAGAAAACACCATTGCCACTTAGGAAAATAATAAACTACAAATGGGTTCCTCGATAAGCTTCATTAGGTAGCTATGAATACACGACAAAACCCAATGATTTGCAAATCATTACTTAACTTTTAGGGTATTTTATTTACACAGGGAAAAATATATGTCTTACTTACTTACTAACTTAAGGTGGCGCTGCAGTCCGGGGTGGACGAGTGCCTCAACCAACAAGTTTCTTCCAGCCGACTCGGTTTCTAGCTAGTTGTCTCCAGTTTCACACCCCAAGTTGGTTGAGGTCCTCTTCCACTTGCGTGCGCCACCTTTTACGCCGTCCATTTCTACTGCGCTGTCCCACGGGGTTGGATTCAAAAACTTTCCGGGCCGGAGCATAGGTGTCTATTCGCTCTAGGTGACCCAGCCATCTCCAGTCGTTGGCTTTTCACTTTTGTGGGTAGGTCAATGTCGCTGTACAGCCCGTACAGTTCGTTGTTGTATCTTCTTTCCATTCCCCATCCCTATCTATGCAGACGGGACCAAAAATCACCCGGAGTATTTTCCTCTCAAAACAGCCTAACGCGTTTTCATCCACCGTTAACAGTGTCCATGGCTCTGCACCATAAATTAGGACCGGGATGATAAGCGTCTTATACAGGGACAGTTTAGTTGCTCAAGAGAGGGCTTTGCTTCTCAATTGCCTTCTTAGCCCAAAGAAGCACAGCAATTTGCAAGAGTAATTCTTCGTTTGATCTCATCACTGGTATCGTTCGCTGAGTTTATAGCGGATCCTAGGTAGACATAGTCTCTCACTACCTCAAAATTATAGCTGTCGATAGTGACGTTCTGTCTGAGACGTCGGTGTCCTTTTTTCGATCTGCTTTCATTGACCGCTAACCCCATCTTCTTTGCTGTCTTCTCAATACTCACGGAAGCACCACTGACATCTAGGTTTGTTTGTCCGATTATGTCGTCAGCGTAAGCGAGTAATTCGACGGACTTTTGAAAGATTGTGCCTCTGGTGTTGACGTTAGGGTTTTGCACTATTTTTCAAGAACGATGGTGAAGAAGTCACATGACAGGGCGTCGCCTTGCCTAAAGCCTTTTTTGAAATCAAAGGTGTCGGAGAGGTCTTTGCCGACCTTTATGGAACAGCGTGCATTCTCCATCGTCATCCTGCACAAACGGACAAGTTTGGCAGGGATGCCACAACTAGACATTGCTCGCTCTGTATAGCTCGTCGCTACAGATACAGTCATACGCGGCCTTAAAATCTATGAAAAGGTTGTGAGTATCGATTTGAAACTCCTGTGTTTTTTCTAAGATCTGCCGAGTGCGAATATTTGGTCGATGGTGGACTTTTCTGGCCTAGGGCCACACTGTATGGACCCATCAAGCTGTTGACGAATGGCTTCAGGCGTTCACAAAGTGCAGCAGATAAGATCTTGCTGGCGATATTAAGAAGACTGATGCCTGTGTAGTTGGTGCAGCCCCCTTTCTTGAGGATCGGGCAAACAATGCTGAGGTTCCATTCATTGGGCAGGTTTTTCTCCGAACATATTGGAGATGAGTTGGTGCATACTCCTAACCAATTCATTGCCAGCCGCTTTGAATAGCTCAGCCGCAAGGCCATCAGGTCCAGTAGCTTTATTGGACTTAAGTTTAGATAAACCTATCTTAACTTCGTCGAGATCGGGTGGACGGAACTGTTAGCCTCCTACGTGCGTCGTGCAGGTTGAATGGTGCAATCTGCATGGTAGTGGAACTCAGTTCGTCATCGCCGTTATATAATTTGCAGAAATGATTTTTCCATATCCTCAGCACCGACTGCAATTCTACTATGATGTTCCCCTGATCATCCTTGCAGGCTTCGGTTCGGGTCTTGTAACCCTGGGAGGTTCCTTTTACTTTTTGGTAAAACTTCCGAACTTCATTCCTGCAATGGCATCCCTCTATTTCTTCGATTTCGTACTTATCATGCTCCTTCTTTCTCCTTCTTAGAAGCTTGTGTTCCTCTCTTCTCTTTAGCTCGTGAGCAGCTTTGGTCCTTCTATGCAGCGCCGCTTTGTATGCCTGTTTTTTGGCTGCATGTACTTGTCGGCATTCTTCGTCGAACCAGGGGTCTCGCTGTGGTGGTCGTGCTTGGCCCAGCACGTCAGAGGCGGGATCTCTGATGGCTTCCTGGCAGTTTTTCCACTGGTTCTCGATATTTGCAGTTGGCGGCAAAGGACTATTTAAGCGGGTGCTAAGGACTCGATTGGAAAAAGACCGAAAAGGTGAGACAGATCTTTCTGAATATTTTGAAAACTGGTTGAGCTGTTCCAACTACGATTGGCTTCACTTAGGAAAATTGAGAATATGATGCACTTCACAACTGCAGGAGGAATATTGACGATGCACTTTGGTTTTGAATGTTTTTAATATCACAATGGGAGGGAAAAATTGAGTCGGGTAAGGCATTCCACATTCGTGTTGCGCGGCTGATGAAAGAATCTCTGTACTTTACGGTACGTCCGAATTTGGGCTCAAGGGTTAACTGATGAGCATTCCTAGAAATTGTTTTAGGGGAGGAATGCAACTGGCTATTTCACTAGAACCTAGAACACTGTTTATAAAAATAGCGGTAAAATAATGTAAGACATGAAACATTGCGGCGGTGTTCGAGAGATGCCTATTGCCTATCAATATAAATGCTCTCTTTTGAATCCTCTCTAATAGATTCAGGTGGGTTATTGGAGCACCTGCCCAAATATGAGAATTGTACTCGAGTTTTGGAAGGATAAATGCTTTATAGATTACAGCTAAATCAGAAGGGGAAAATAATTTCTTGCATCGTCGGAGCAGTGTTTTTGGCGGGGTCATATAATATGATCATTCCAAAAAAGGTGGAGTGTGATGCATATACCGAGAACTGAAAATTTTTCGGTTTCCTCGATGCAAGTACCACACACGAATAGTGGCATTTGGGGTGGGTTCCGCTTTAATGACAGAAGACAGCATTAAGTTTTTCAAGCATTAAATTCTACACGGTTTTTAATTCCCCATTGGACAATGCTGTCGAGGTCAGAATTCAATGCGCTAATCATACGCTGCCGTTGAAGTTCCACATCCAAGGCACAAGGATGTGAATCTAGAAACGAATATGAAAAGCTGAGGGTACTATCATCAGTGAAACAGTTTAATGGCTTAGAAGTTTCAGACAAAAGGTCATTTATGAATATAAGGAAGAGAGTCGGAGACAAAACGGAGCCCTGGGGCACACCAGCATTTATTTTATGAATTTCAGACTTGAAACCATCCAACACGGACCGATCCGAAAGGAAGTTTCTAATCTAAAGAAGGAGAGATTCATCGATGCCAAATGCACGCATTTCCAATAAGAAAGCTTGGTGCCAAACTCTATTAAATGCTTTTGAAATATCAAGTGCAACAATCCTACTTTCTCCAAAACGGTGTACAGATTTGTGCCGCTGTTCGGTGAGATATACCATCACCAGTGGACCTATTGCTACGCAAGCCGTATTGCCGGTCATTAAGAAGCTTTCGTTCTTCAAGATATTTCTTAAGCTGATGGTTGATCAGCGTTTCCATGACCTTGGGAAGAAGGGACGTAAACGCAATTGGACGATAACTAGAAGGAGAAGAAGATTCGCCTTTTTAAGGGACAGGCTGGACAAAAACTGTTTTCCATCCACTCGGAAAGAGACCAGTAGAGGAGGACAGATGGAAAAGCTGACGTCGTTTTGCCAGCGTTGAAGAACACCTCTTCAGAACAATGGAAGGGATACTATCCGAGCCAGCGAATTTGTGTGTATCGAGATCTTTTAAAAGTCTTGCAACTGCAGGAGTGCGAAAAAAGATTCGTCCATAAAATCGTTGGCGCTTTCAAGTACAGGAGGAGTCCTTACACTCTCTGGTAGCGAACTGTGCTGCAAGCAAATTGGTTTTCTGTAGTGAGCTGACATAGGGAGTGTTATTGAAGACAAGCGTTGGAACCGAAGATTTAGTAGAATTGCGAATATTTTTTACAAATGACCAAAAATGTGTACTACCTTTGGGACACTTTAGTATTTTTGCCTTAATTTTTGGTCATGTAAAAACTTGGTTCGTCGAATATGATCGTTACAGGTCTTCTTAGCTTGCTCAAACTTTTTCCGGTTTTGCTCAGAGGGGTTGGCCTTATAACAGCGGAAACTTACTTCTCTGACCCTGATAGCCTCTTACAGCTCAAATCAAACTATGCGTTCTCTTCCGGCTTGATAGATTTTACCCAATGCGGGATAAAATTTCTCATTCCGTAAAGAATTATATTTGTAGTCATATCTGCACTGGAGTCTATGTCACTATCGAGGAAGCATAGTGACCAGTTAAAGTTCCTGAAGAAATCATTGAGACCGTCCCAGTTGGCTTTCTCGTACTGCCAAACGGTTCTCTTGGGTGATTTTTCTTTAACTGAGTTTTCTTGGCATGAGAAAATCGCAGATGAGAATCCTGATCCGTTCTTCAATGTTTTGTTTCCAGTTTAAATTAGGGTCTTCTAGGATAACGATATTTTGCACTGCAGGATGATGATAGTGATTGGCCGTTAACTTAGGGTAGAGTGAAGGGGTGTATTTTATTGTTTTCTGGTAATAGGTACTGCTAGTGAGGTTTCTTGGGGAACTGGCCTCCCGATTTATCTGGAACTGACTATAAGAAAGGCACTGGATAACCAAATACAGCCAAAGAACAGATATCAGTATCTTTCTCAGTAAATCCAAAATCCATTATATGTCCATAGGAAATTATATGACTAAGGAAATGGCTGCAAAACTAAACACATCCAACAGAAATAGCTAAACAATGTTCCGAAACTCTATCGAACACCACAGCCAACCAATGCCAGAAGAATTATTGGGCAAAAATCATCAATACAAGAAGCTATTGTTAGGAAAGTTGAAGTTTTTGCTACCCATTTCGAAGGAAACTTCACTTCACAAATAAAATAGAGGAACCCATCCAACATACTCTGATACTTTGAGAGACCAACGTTCAGCCACACCGATCTCGCGAATGATCCAGTCCAGACAGTTCAACCTGAGCAAACAAAAAAACTGAGCTGGACCAGGTGGGTTATCCAACCCCATAAAGAGACTTCCACATGATAACATGAGGACATGCCTGAATGTACAAAAGTTACCCTTTCGGTGACACGCAAAGTCAGACGACAAAAGTAAGTAGTTTGATTTTATTGATCAGTTTAACTCCAGCCAAAGTCAGGTCAAAGCTAGCTTTATTTGCTTCTTTGGAGCTTTCTCCCACCAGTGGTAAGTAAGGTGATTTATAGCTTAAGTTCGAAGTCAAACGTTGAAATTTCAACTAGGAGCTAAGAGTCAGCTGTTTTGAGTGCCATCAGGAGCGTTGAACCTGCTGGTATGATAGAACATTTTTACCTAAGTTAGTTGCCAGCCAAGGCTTCAGTTCCTTCTGATGCACCAAAGCATTTTAGTTGGCTGTTTCGAGTGCCACCAGCAGCGTAGTACCTGGTAATGTACCAGAACATTTTAGCCTGCTGTTTTAAGTACCACCAGGAGCGTAGTACCTTCTGATACACCAGAGCATTTGACTCCACAACCGAGGATTAGTCTGGGAAAAAAAAAATATGAATGCAACTTCGAGAGTAATCGTGTTAGCCGAAATTGGCTTTCACCCCTCCCTAGATTAGGTCCTTGGATTCCATGTCACGGAATCCGAGATTATTTGAATATATAGTTCGCCTACTGTGGGCTCAACAAGGTCTACAAGTTTAAGAGCTGATTCATCAGAAGCCATATTACACCGCACCAGCTACCGAGACTTGAACTAGAATTAATTAGAAACCAGTAACATAAATACAAGAGAGCAAGACTAGAATCCAGAAGTGCAAGTCATCAGATCACTTGACTTAACCGCAGTTCCAGTGAACCATAGCGAACAAAATATTCACCCCCATAACGTAATCCGATGAATGAGCTGCGGAGTGAATCAGTCTCAATATTAACATTTTTACTATGAGTGAAATTTCAAAATTTGAGTTCGATTCCCTCCGCAACTCATTCATCGGATTTTGATAATGTTCTATGACTCTTTTCCTCTGAAGTTTCATGGTCTCTAAAGGACAATCTTAGTGAGACCAGCGGGTGACAGCAAGCATAGCCTCGACTGAAAAGCGATAAGCACATCAAAATCCTCAACAACTTCATTAACAGAAGTTACTTCCCCCGAAAATGGAAAGCTGAAAAAATCGTGGTGATTCCCAAGAAATGTGCTTAATCCTTCCTCAACAACCCAAGTGAGCTGATGATCAGGTTAAAAATGCCTATCATGCTAGACAATCCAAACATGTATCAGTTCAGTGACCATATTGCTCCACTCCTGAAGTTCTATCACGAAATCACCATAGCTTTTAGCACCCATCGAGTCAGCATCGATCGGATTCTTCCTGGAGTTCGATAAAGTGTTCAGTTGGTTATTTTTTGGTGAATGTCTACAATGACTACTACGACATATTCGTAGCTCAGGCCTATAAGGAGCGGTGTATCCGGCTCCTCACCCTTGGAGTTATACTGGTCCTCCAGGTTGGGGGTTGTGCTTCGGGGTAACTTCCCTACCACAGAAACACAAACTGGTTCCGAAACGACCACTAGCCTCGGATATGGATGATTTTAATGTTGACGACCCCAACAAACGAAACAAGGACAATGAATTTCTGCACGTGGAATGTCCGGACCTTGTGGTGAAGGGAAGACTAAGCAAGAAGTCTAAGGCTTCAGAAATGTAAGCGAGCGCCTGGCCACAATCCGCATCAAGGCGAAATTCAAAAACATGACGTTGATCTGTGCCCATGCCCCAACGGAAGAGAAGGATGACTCAACCAAGGAGGAATTCTACGATCTCCTTGAGAGAACGTATGATAGGTGCCCCAAGTACGACGTCAAGATTATTCTTGGCGACTTCAACGCCAAGATCGGAAAGGAGGGCATCTTTGGTTCGATTGTCGGAGGACACAGCCTGCACGACAACACTTCCGGTAACGGACTCAGGCTGATTGACTTTGCGGCGGGGCGAAATGTCATCATAGCAAGCACCCGATTCCCACACCTCAATATACACAAAGGGACCTGGCGGTCTCCAGATCAACGAACCGTCAACCAGATTGATCATGTTGCGATAGACGCAAGACATGCTTCCAGTATCCTTGATGTCCGAACGTTCCGAGGTGCCAACTAAGACTCGGATCACTACTTGGTGGCAGCTCAAGTACGAATGCGGATATCCATGAAACAACAACAACGAGCGGATGCTGTGAAAAGATTTAACGTCGCGAAGTTAAAATCGCAAGAGATCGCCAGGACTTTTGCAGACCGCGTTTCTCTTTCTCTTAATCTCTCAACAAGCCCTCCACCAACATCATCTGCAGAGGACCAGTGGAAACACTGCCAAAATGCCATCAGGAGTGCGGCCACTGAAGTGCTGGGTTTCAAAAGACCACCACAACGAAACCCCTGGTTCGATGAAGAATGCAGGCTGGCGCATGTAGCAAAGAATGAGGCCAACCAATCAATGCTGCAGACTAAAACCAGAGCTGCTGCGAGAGCAGCCCGGGAGCTCTACGGGCAAAAACGAAGGGAGGAACGCCAACTTCTCAGGAGGAAAAAGAGAGAGCATGCGAAGCAGGTGGTCGAATCTATTGAGGACTGTAACGGCAGGGGGATGTTCGAAAGTTCTTCCGAAGGGTAAGGCAATCTACCCAGAGCTACAAGGCTAGAACGGAAGCCTGTCGTGATGAGAGTGGGAATATGGTGGTAGACACACATTCCGTGCTGAGGATTTGGAAGCAGCACTTCTCAAGACTGCTAAACGGCGAAGATGGCCAAAAATCCACTTTAAGGCAGAACACTCCATTCAACCTGGACGATGATGGTCAATATTTCCGTCCACCCGACCTAAATGAAGTGCGGTTAGCGATAGCCAAGCTGAAAGCGTGCAAGGCTGCTGGTGCGGATGGCCTGCCAGCCGAGCTATTTAAAGCAGGAGGAGATGACTAGGTAGGGAGTATACACCAACTTATCTCCAAAATTTGGTCGGATGAAAGTATGCCCGATGAATGGAACCTTGGTATAATGTGCCCCATCCACAAGAAAGGAGATGCTCTGACCTGTACCAACTACAGAGGTATAAGTCTCCTCAACGTCGCATACAAAATCCTGTCATCTGTACTTTGTGATCGCTTAAAACCGTTTGTCAACGATCTGATCGGCCCTATCAGTGTGGTCTTAAGCCCGGCAAGTCAACCTTCGATCAAATGTTCACACTACGACAGATTTTGGAAAAAACTCAGGAGTTTCAAATCGATACACACCACCTCTTTATCGATTTCAAAGTCGCATATGATAGCGTAGATAGAGAAGAACTATACAAAGCCATGTCGCATCTCGGCATCCCTGCCAAACTCGTCCGCTTGTGCAGGATGAATATGGAGAAGTCTCGCTGCTCCGTCAAAGTTGGTAAAAACACCACCGAACCCTTTGATGTCGAGAAAGGTTTGAGGCAAGACGACGCGTTATCATGCAACCTGTTTAACATCGTACTTGAAGCAATTGTACGCAACTCGCAAGTCAACAACAGAGGTACAATTTATCAAAAGTCAGTTCAACTACTTGCTCAAGCAGATGATATTGACATCATTTTGAGAACGAAGCGAGCTGTTACCGGCGCATTTGCAAGTATTGAATCGGAAGCGGCGAAAATGGGTTTGGCTGTTAATGAGGACAAGACGAAGTATATGCTATCATCGAGAAAAGAATCTCAATATCGTCGACTCGGCCAAAACGTTACGATGGATAGGTACAACTTCGAAGTCGTCAAGGACTTTGTCTAACTGGGCTCCACTATTACATCGCAAAATGACATCAGTGCAGAGATCAAACGAAGAATTACTCTTGCCAACCGCTGTTTCTTCGGGCTAAGAAGGCATTTGAGTAGTAAAGCCCTCTCTCAAAGAACCAAGGAGACCTTATATAAGACCCTTATTATCCCGGTCCTGCTGTATGGGGCAGAAGCATGGACCCTGTCAAAAACGGATGAAAATCTGCTTGGGTGCCTTGAAAGGAAAATTCTTCGGGTGATTTTCGGTCCAGTATGAATCGATGGAGTATGAGGGAGAAGATTTAACAACAAGCTTTACGGGCTTTACAGCGACGTCGACCTGGTCAAAAAGCTGAAAATACAGCGGCTGAGATGGCTGGGACACGTGGAGCGTATGGACACCGACGCACCAGCCCGACGAGTCTTCGAATCTACCCCTGATGGTCTGCGCAGCAGAGGAAGACCCCACCTTAGGTGGCGCACACAAGTGGAGACCGACCTCAACCAACTTGGAGTGCGTAACTGGAGGCAGCTAGCTAGGGACCGAGCTGGCTGGAGGGGCTTGTTGGTTGAGGCCGTAGTCCACCCTGGACTGTTAGCGCCATCTAAAGTAAGTAAGTAAGTCTACAATGATTTGGATTGATTTTTTCACAAATTAGTGAGAACGACTCGTATCAATTTTGATTTTACTTTGTAGGTACCAGTAATTTTCGAAATACATAATTTTGCAATAAATTTTAGTTCCAGGTTGTGGCGAAAAGTTCACGTCTAATGGAAAATATAGTGTTTACGTCTTTCCCAAAGTTGACAAGTGTACATAAAAAAAGGTAAAGATTTGTTAAGCACCTATATTTTTGACTTTTTTTTAAACCCTATTCTTATTGAATTAATAATAAACCATTACCTACCTTATATATTCAATACTTAACAACCTTATAGCCTTGAATCGTGTGTTTTTTCCCATCATTAATCAAACCCCTCTCACTTTCGCTGGATGGCTACTGTACCGTGTACTTACATACTTATTACTTAGACACACATATATAAGCTTTCTTTCTCGTAAAGAGCGGCAAGGGCCGAATTGTGATGAGGAAAAGGCGATTACAACTAGCATTTTCTTATTTTCTTCATGTTTGCTTTTATTGATTACATGAAACAAACTTTTTTTTTCTGTCGATTCCCTTAATTAAAAGACCAAAAGTAGTCAGGGAATTAAGGGACATGGGTGTGTTTTGAAAGAAAATAAAGAACAATTTTCATGTTCACAACTCTAACCACTATAATTTTGTTTTTGTTAGATGTTGAAACTTACAGCACTTGTGCTTTAGCAGCAGTAAACAAAGTCAGAGGTTGTTGATAGTATAGCAGCAGCAGCGTGGAAAAAAGTAAGTGAAGTGATGTGTTGTGAAGGTAAGTTTTTATAAGTTGTCTTGAAAGGCTTCTCGGACTGGAAAACTTTTTTCATTATTTTGAAGTAAGTTGTGTTTGTTCATAGTTTTCGATAAATATACGTTAATATGTTAGGAGAGCTACATACTTGAAGTTTAAACCTAAAAACGAGTTGAAAGTTAATCTGCTCAACAGTAAACATTAATGAAGTCCCACAGAAAACAAATTGTTTGTGAATGCAGTATTTGGAGAACATGAACATTTTTCCAATGATCCATTTTAATTTCTTGATGATAACGGGAACGGAGGTTATTTTAAAATTTAAAAGAACAGTTTCGCGGCTCTGGACCTTTGGCACCTCATATGAGGGAAATTTGATAAAAAATTGACATCTAATTGGTCAGAAAAGGTCAAGTGGTCCCAGAAACTTGTCAGCCCTAGAAAACTTGTAATAAAGGCTTAAATTTTCTCAAGGTTGCTCAAGGTCACGTGCGATTTTTGGCACCTCATTTATGGGAAACTTCCGGCTTTCCAAAATGCCACAAAACATTGCTGTAAATGTTGCCGTTTTTTTAATCAGTTTTTTTCTATTTTATGCAATTATTTTATTAAATTGCCTCTTCCGTCCAAGCGCGGCGAGATATTACCCAACTCTAATAGGATTATTTCTTGGCAACTTCCCACCAAGATGCTCTGAATTTTTTGGCAGATTTTACGTGAATTTCTAAGTTTGCAAAAAAAGGGTAAATTTAATTTAGTGACTAGGTTAGGTTAGGTTAGGTAGAAGTGGCTGTCAATACTAAGTACTGACACACTTAGACCAAAATTGGTCCGATGTGATACCACATGAATCTTAAAAACTCCTTCCTTACTCGCTAAAACCACTTTGAGCTCCTCACGAAGCGTGCGAGACTATAAATGTCTGTGTAGTGACTATAGGGGATGAAAATAAAAATCTAAGAAAATGAGAGGGTTTTTTTTTCTTCACTTAGAGCTGATTTAGGCCCATCCAAATATAAAAACTCAAAAAAAAACAATTTTAACGACCAGCCTAATGTGCATATATGGAACGCCACCGTAAACTGATCGGTCGTGTCGGTCGGTCGGCAATTGGATTACGAGGAGCGTAAACGTAAAAAATAAGCACGTCTTCCCAATGACCGGGCACGCAAGAGCTGTAAGCCAAGAGATATCAAAGAGTGAAACTCTTCAGGGAGGATCAAGACGGATCAAGAGAAGAAGGTCAACAAAAAAAGAAAAGATTGAAGATAGGTGCTTATCACATTATCTTCTGAATACTGGGGTCCAATCCATAGGCGCCCGCAGAATTTTGTCCAGGGGGGGCAGACACCAAACGAATTTTGAGATATCAAATTTTCGAAAAAAGTGTATATTAAAATTTTTTGTTTTTAAATATTTTGATATGCAATATTATTTGAACTTTTTGGAATTTTTGTATAAATAATTTAATCATTACCCGTTTAGCCAATAATGATAAAATTAAAAATCCAAAATAGCGTTTGATGGGAGTTGATAGTTATCCAGCGCAAAATTATTTTATATTTAATAGTAGACCGTACTTATTTTTAATTTTAGCACACAGACAGTTTCTCATAATTTTTGAGCAAAATGAGATTTTTACTTAGGGTTTTTAATTTGTTTTATTTTGTTAATTTGTATTATTTTTTTAAAAATATTTTGAAGAATGATAAGAATTCGTTATAAACCAAGTTTCAAAAAGTTCTTTTTGAATATATTGAGTTCCCAAAAAAATATTGTAATATTTTTTAAAACCAAAACAAAAAATTATCAAGACCGCCCTTACCGAATTCGAGAACATCGAAAATCATTAATTTTTTTCTTTCCGATATACTATAATTTTTTTCTAATTTGCGGGGTAGTTTTTTAGATTATTGAAATAGCATAGATACATAACGCTAAAACTAAAAAAACTAAGTGTAAAATTCAAATTTGTGTAGAATAAAAATATCGAAAATAACGATTTTCAGATATATGTTCGGCCTGATCCAGAGGCAGAGTGGGGCAAATCATGAACTCCTCCAAAAAAAAGGAGTACATATTTGTTGAAATTCATACTAAAAATGAAAAAAAAAATATGTAAATAGCGTGGTATTTCCCAGAGCCAGGATGGGCAAGTGTCCCCCCTTGCCCCCCCCCTCCATCTCCGGGCGCCTATGGTCCAATCCAGTGCCAAAGTACTCTCAAATATGATCAAACAGATAAACAAGGAAAAGCCCCGGAGAAGCAATCAGAACAAAAGTCACTTCCGTTTGTTTCACTTTCACAAAGAAGTCTCGAATTTCGGCCTTACGTATGAAGAAAGCACATGTCACACATCCTGAACTGAAGGCAACATTCCACCAACCCATCACTGTCTAAAATATGAACATTTCTTAATAGTTTAAGCACTGACCTTAGAAATAAGTCCTTCCTACGACAATGACGACAGATCAATTTTTGGAGATATTTGTATTGCTTGACCATCGACAAAATATCTCTTGTCGTTGCCTCTCACTGTTCTATTGTTTCGTTTTTAAACAGTGCTTTTTTGAAATAGCCATCTGCATTTATCCCCTTAAACAATTCAGCCGTAATAACTGCTCAGCCAGGAGATTCTTTCTTCAGTCGTACGGCACAAATGTAGAATTTCTTATCCAGCTTTTTGTTCGATATTCAAACATTCAAACATATTCAAACATTTGTGCAAATGTGCATCGGCATCTCCTACTCAATCCTTCTACTCCTGCCTTAATTATTGTCTACAAAAAAAAGACCTTTGCTGTTCTCTTTTCCATCAGCTATTGATTTCGCTTGTAGCTTGAAAATTCACTCGAGCAATATTTGAATTCTTGAAATTCAAGAAAATCTTGTTCACTAATGTCAACTTCGTCAATTAATTTGAAACACTACCACCCTCGATTCGAAATGTTATGATATTTAATAATTTTTGAGGCCTTATCCCCTGAAGCCTTATTTCGTCAAAAAACCATGATGACACATAAGTTCCATTGAAATGCATTCCGGAGGACATCAAACATCAATTTTAATAAAATAAAATCGAATATATTAATTTTTAATCAATATATTTTTTTTAAGATTTTTCGGAACTTACTGGAATATACATATAATTAAAAAAACGTTATATTTTGAAGAAAGTTTTATATGGGAAAACCAATTTAAAATGTTCAATTGACCTCTGAATTTTTATAAATTGGGTAATAACGAGTACACAAATTTAAATTTTGGCACCAATGTAGTCTTGTGACTACAGTTTGGTATAAAACTCTTTAAAATCGAAACCGTATATTTCCTCAATTTTAAGTGGAATTTTCCTTGTCTATAAGTTTGGGAATAACTGCACTAAAATATTTTCTAATACGCTATTTCTAAAATGATATTAGTGACTAAATTTGTACAAGAATATTAAATTTTCTCTTCATTATTACCAAAGTTATACAAATTCAGAGTTTGATTGAACATTTTACATTTTACATCCGGGTTTTCTCATATAAAACTTCTTTTTTCTTGGGGCGGGGTTAACGGTAAAATAATGAGCTGTCATTTTACAGGATTTTTTTGTTTTTTTTTATTTTTTTTTTATTTTGAAGTGATATGGGGGCTGACCAACTGAACTAAGCAATGACCTTTATAAGGAAGGACCACCCTAATATACATATGCATGCATATGTAAGTATGTAAACGCTAAATGCATTGGTTCAACTAATGCGTTTATTGAGAAGATAACAAATTCCAAATTTGCATATTGGTATTGTACGAATTGCCGTAAGCTCTCCCTGTCTCAATTAGCTTTTAAAATGTCTGATTTCAAATCAGACATTGTAAAACTTTCTAAGGGATTTGAAGAGCTTCTCTGTAATTTTAACAAAGCAGTTTCAAATTTTGGCTCATTGACTCTCCCAAATGATCCCGTGGATATCGGAACATCTACTGATGACCTAATACAGGAATCTCTCCCTCCATTGAGTTTGCCAGTGGATGATGATTTGATTGCGCAGTCCAGTTCAACAATGCGCAGTGATGTCGAATCAGATGCCAAAAAGAGCAAGAAAAGAGGTCGGGATACCACATTAGTTATCAAAAATACCAGTCCATCCCCTAAACGAACAAACCTTAATCCTCTTAATGCTTCGGATTTACCTTGTCCGGTTCAGGTAGCGAATGAAGATTTAGTGACGGTTCCCAGCAATATTCCTGAAGCGGATTGTATTACTATATCTAATATAGTTACCGATCCAAGGCCCATCAAAGCTGTCTCCAAACCGAAAACAATTTTCATATCTCGACTTGAACCAGATATTGTTCCTGAAGAGATTGTCAGCCACTTAATAGCTAGAAATTGTATCCCTACAAATACTTCTATTAAGTGTACAAAAATCAGTAAAGTTAATAGTTTTGTCTCATCATTTAAAATAGTAACACATTCTTCGTTCTTCGATTCTATTTGCGATATTGGCAATTGGCCTCCTGAAGCTCTTATCAAAGAATTTTCAATTAGAAAAAATAGACATTCAAGAAATTCACCCAAAAAAGCAACCCCAAAAAACTTAATAGGATTACCTCTTCTATCAAAATGTAAGAGGGCTTCCTACTAAAACTGCTGATATCTATGTTAACTCCCAGGCATTTTCACATGACATCTTTATTTGACAGAAACCTGGCTCAATTCAAGCTTTTTGGCACGGAACTTTTTGATGAAGAGTTCTTAGTTTATAGAAAAGGTCGTCATGTGATAAACCAAAATAAGTGGGAGGTGGTGTTTTGATCGCAGTTCGAAATAAATTTATATCTTCACGTATTATATTTCCTTTTAATTTATCAATTGAACTAATTTGCATAAAGTTAGCCATACAGTCAAAATTTATTTATATATTAAATGCTTACATTCCCCCAAAAAGCGCGAACGCAGTCTATGTTGAACTCTCTAAGGCTCTAGATTTTTTTATTATTGAATTGTCTTGCTCCAATAGCACCATATTACTTCTCGGAGATTTTAATTTACCGTCAATAGAGTGGATTCCTTCTGAGGATGAATGTTTTCAAGAAGCATCTTTAACGTCTTCACAAACTGAGCTTCAGCTTTTGGATAGAATTATTGCAACTGACTTACAGCAAGTAAACTGTATTAAAAATTCAAAGAATCGAATTCTCGATTTAGTATTTTCATCTGACGCTATTAGTACTCTTGTCCTAGAATCTAGTTCAGGAATATCTAATAGAGATAGTTACCATCCTCCTTTGGATATAGTTCTTGACTTGAGCAGTCATATTATAGAAATAGCAACGCTTATGATCGCTCATATACTTTGGACTTCAGAAAGGCAAACTTTCAGTTGCTCTCCGAAGAATTAGCTAGATCTGGTATTGAAAATATATCAGTATCTAGCAATATTATCGAAGCAGTTAATAACTTTAATACCATACTTAATAATTGCATAAATAACACTATCCCTATAAAAACACTAAAAAATACGAATTTTTGCCACTCATGGTATACGAAAGAGTTAAAGAGTACTGTTTTAGAATTACTATCATCGTTAAATGATGATTTCTCATCTGGACCAGATGGAATTCCCCCAATATTATTGAAATAGTGTAGACATATTCTAGCTGAACCTCTTCAATTTTTGTTTGAGCTTTCTATTAAATCAGGGAAATTTCCTTGTTTATGGAAAACTTCATTCCTAACTCCAATTTTTAAAAAGGGTGATAAAACTGATATTTCGAATTATAGGCCTATATCCAAACTGTCATGTATACCAAAGCTCTTTGAACAAGTTGTGTGTGAGACTTTAGCATTCCATACCAAGAATTTAGTATGTGATCAACAGCATGGGTTTGTGAGAAGAAAATCAACAGTAACAAACCTACTTACGTTCTTGCATAAATGTTCTAATGCCTTAGAAAATGGAAGTGAAGTTGATTGCATATACACCGATTTCTCTAAAGCGTTCGACCAACTTAGTCACAACATTATTATCTTCAAACTTAAAGCTTTTGGTTTTCCAACTTTCTTCATCACATGGATAAAGTCATATCTTGAAAATAGATCGTACCTAGTAAGATTTAGAAACTGCCTTTCAAATGCATTCATTGCTCACTCCGGTGTGCCCCAGGGAAGTCATCTAGGCCCATTTCTATTTATCCTGGCTATAAATGATGTTGTTTCATGTATACGCTCTAGTGATATACTTATATTTGCTGATGATATGAAGAAATTTAAGTCAATAAAAGCTAACCATGACCACGTTCTTCTGCAAGAAGAAGGTAAGAACGGTCTTTCTCTTAACCCTACTAAATGCCAAACAATTACTTTCTCCAGAAAGCGAATTGCAAGTGCTTTTGATTATTCCATTTCGCAGCAAAAACTTTGTCGAGTCTTTAGTTTCAAGGACTTGGGTGTTAACTTTTGCTCAAATTTAGAATTCACTGAACACATTAATTACATCGTTAATAAAGCAAGCTCCATGCTTGGATTTATCAAATGTTGGGCTAAGGAATTTAGTGATCCATATGTTACCCTTTCCTTATACAATTGTTATGTACGACCTCATTTAGAGTACGCCTCGTAAATATGGTCTCCCTTTTATGAAATTCATAAAAATCGTATTGAATCAATACAGCATAAATTCATTCGCTTTGCTTTGAAGGGTCTTCCTTGGGCTGATCCGTACAACCTTCCACCATATGAACATCGGATCCAGCTACTGCAGGTACAAACCTTATATCAAAGGCGTGTTAATAATGATTTACTATTTCTTCACCAACTTATAAATGGCCAAATAGATGCTCCTGATTTGTTAGCCTGTATAGGCATAAACTACCCCGGAGGATCTCACCACCTGCGAAGATTTGAACTATTACACGTTAATTTCCATAGAACTAACTACGGTACACATGAGCCTCTTAACCGCATGTGCAAGATTTTTAATTTTAACAGCTCCTCTGTTGATTTTAACATTAGAAAGATGGGATTAAAGAAAATATTTCGAGCCAGTGCTCCACGGTCGTGATTGTTCTTATTTTTGATACCACGTGTATGACTAAAGTATTTTGTATATTGTTTGATTATGTATTTATATTAATTTTGTGTTTAATTTTGTTAATGTATTAGTATATTATTTTAGATTGCCTTATTTTACTAACCACTAACACATGCACTTATGATGAGCCTCTGATTGTAGGTTGCAGCTTGCTCTAGGCTCACTACAACTACAACTATGAATCTGAAGTGTAAAAAAAAAAAAAAGAATTTTTTTCAATAATCACGCGGTTAAGTTCCAATAAATCTCTCAAAAGTTACATTACCTATAAAATATGTATTTAAATTATTTCTTCAATAAAATAAGAATAAAATGTATTAATAAGGTGTAATGTTTTCAATTAATGACAGGTATTTTATATATTTAAAAGAGAAAAATACAAAAAAAGCATTCTGAAGGATGTTCGCTTTTGTATGGTTCAATGAAAATGGTTGAAGTAAGTGCTTATTTTCATTTCAATAACTTGATTAATTAAAATATGTCATAACATACATTTAATATTAAAAACAATTATTCATTTTGAGCCTGGATGATTTGCATGCATATAATTATACATTATACTCCTTATTTATGTGAAATGTGACTGATGCAGTGATGCAAGGTCTTAATTGAAAAAGTTATAGCGAATATTATTTCAACCATCATTATGTTTAGTTTTTAAATTGACTTTTTTATTAAAAGATTTAACAAAGGAAGGCAGCAACAAATCAGTACTGTCGGTTACTAATTGGCAAAGTGAAATCAGCAGATAATTAAAAAATAAAAAAAGAGTTTCGAAACTTTATCCTTCGATACTTTGTCTTGCGTAACTTTGGCTTTTTGAAACTTTCTGCTTTCGCAGAGAATTACAAAATAAAAAAATATTTTCAAAACAGGGTATTTCAAAAAAAAAAAAAAATTTAACTCTGTCTTAGCTAGTTGCAAAATGTTGCAATTTTTTAGAAATACCCTGCTTTGAAAATATTTTTTTATTTTTTTTTCTATCACCTGTGCCAGTTGCATTAAAATCGCTCAAGGAACAATGAAGTTCCGAGAGTTTCGAAACTTTAACCTTCGATACTTTGTCTTGCGTAGCTTTGGCTTTTCGAAACTTTCTGCTTTCGTTAAAGTACATTTTCAAAAACAACAAAAATAAATGACTTTTCTTAAAAAATGCGTTCAGCTTGGT